>CM062816.1:1468009148-1468268078 GCA_031772625.1 Pinus tabuliformis
AATAATAATAATAATTATTATTACTATTATTTTCAAAACTTCAAAATTTGTCCTATTTAAATTTTCCCACACATACTTGTGAAGTAGACCCTCATATTTTCCCACGCATCTGCCAACACTAGCGATTACGGGTCCAGTAGACCCTCATATTTTCCGGCGGACCCATAAACCATCTGTCAACACGAGCTATATAGTTTTACATTTTAAGATAATAGTAAGAAATATTTTGATGTTTATATAATTTTAATATTTAATAATGAAAAATGAAAAATTGTTTTCTATATTAAATGGTTATAATTATATTTGAATTAAAAAAAAAAATTAGATAAAAATATTGGAAAAAAAAGTTGGAAATGAATATTTGCTATTGCATAAAATTATATCACATTATGAGATTATAATTTAATTTAATATGAGACTTCTAAAAAAAAAAATAATGAGAATACATTAAATTTAATAAGAATCAAGTAGCATAATTCAAAATGAGTGAAAAGAAAATCATCATCACAAAAATAAATAAAAATAAAAATGATTAGAAGTACATTAAATTTAATAAGAAGTCAAGTAGTGTAATTCAAAATGAGTGAAAAGAAAATCATCATTGCAAAAAATAAAAAAATTACAAATATTCGAGGAAAAAAAAACTCAAAAGCACGTCTTTCATTCTTTTAATTATCAAAAAAGCTTGGTATGTAGTTTTAATAGAGAAATTATTGATACATTTATTAGAATAAAAATTATTTAAATACTCAGTTAGAATTATTCTTTACCGTGGTTGCAAAATAATGATGGTTTTTCATGACCCATTAGTGGTAATGCAAATTTTGAGAAACAATAATTTGTTAACTTGGGGGAATAAATAGGAATAACTAGGAAATAAAAGATTTTTAGCAAAAAAAATCAAAACTTATAATCAAAGTTTTAAAATGTGAGATTAATCCAAATGTTTAAAAAAAAAATTTAAGTGCTTAATATAATATATACATATATGCATAGGTGACATTGAAATATGGACATTAAAATATTTTACTTAATATGAGCACTAAAGCATTTCACTTATAAACTATATTACTTATATTAAAATTTCATATTGTATTTTAGTTATTAATATATTTTCAAATTCACATCAATATTACTAAGATTTTATAGTGGGATACTTTACTTTGATCAAAATTGAATATTTTTATTATCAATAATTTTTTTAAATGTTGTATTTCATTTCAATTTTATATTTATACTTTTTTTTCCAAGGAAAAAAAACGAACTTTTTTATAAGGAATAAAAAAGTTACAAAGCATATGAGTAAACATTCTGCAAAAACTGCATGAGAAAGAGCATACGCTCTTCTGTGTAATCAGCAGCAAAACTACCAAGTTCTGTAAACTCCTGAACCCGCCTGTACGGCCACACCATGGAACCTGTAAACAAGAAAGTCTCAAGGAAACTGGGTCTCCTTTCGAAAGGAAAACAACCCATAGCAAGGACGATGTACAACAGATCACTACACGCTCTAACAGAGCCGATCAAAACAGAAAAAACAGAGATAGACACAGTTTTCATATGCCACCAGTATCATATAAAGCCACTGATAAAAACTAGTGCATATAAATATAAAGGAAAAAAACACATTAAGTGTATGGTGGGAGATCCGACACACGGATCTGGTCCTGATACTGTTCTGTTATTCTCCATGCACCCACAGCTTGCTGCAAACCATCCTTAGAAAACCTGTCTGCCTCCTCATTTCTGTCCCTGTAAATGTGATCAATGGAAAAAACATTAAACTGCAGCTTTAAATTTTGAATTTCTTCTAACAATGGCATCAACACATAATGCTTGCATCTATATTTCCAGATAACCCAGTTAACAACATTCAGCGAATCTCCAAAAATCTGAACTGCAAGGATATTTTTGTGGATGAGCCAACAAAGAAGTAGTTTTAAGGCTGACGGTTCTGCAAAATTATTTGATCCTATCCCAAGTCCCACCGAGGCTTTTAGAGAGTGAGAAGGGCTAATGTGAATAATAATCCCTGCTCCTGTGTTGTTGTTTTGGGCTGCCCCATCAAAAAAATCCCACGGAATCCCATCTTTTATGTGAACCTCCCTCCGATGTTCAGATGTTACAGGACCTTCCGGCTCAGGGATGCTGTCAAGAATGGCAAAACTTTGAATTGCAATGGCTACCGCAGGGGTGGATTTTTCTTTGAAGATACTTCGATTTCTGGCTAACCATATGCCCCAACAAATAATGGGGGGAAGATTCCTCAGATTCTTCTCATGAAAATGGTTCCACCAATAATCCCAAGCATTTGACATAGCTTCCCCTCCCACCTTATTTTGACATTCAAGAGCTTTTCCGCTTCATACCAGACTTGCCTTGTAAAAGGACATGAAAGAAACAGATGTGGAATGGATTCTGAGTCAGCAAAACATAACGGGCATCTGCCAGGACCCTGCTTGAAGCGAGATTGAAGAATCTCCCATGTAGGGATCTTATTTTTTAAGGCACACCAGAAGAAGATCCTAGCCTTTTTGGGACACTTCAGCTTGAACAGAGGCTTTGCCCACCAGACAGGAGGATCCATCCTTTTTTCTTCATCAGAAAATTATACCTAGCCTTAGGAGAATATACACCTGTCTCAGAATGGGCCCAAACCAGGGAGTCCGGTCTGTCCTTTAGTTGACATTTGATCTTCTAAGCTCCTGAAGAAAAAGCTGCCATTCATTCCTCCATATGGGGTCTAAACCTAAATCTTCTTCAGTTTTCCAAGACTGCCCCATATAGATGACTGCTCCATATTTGCTATCTGGTTTAGGCTTTTGATTCCTCTCTCATCCAGGTGAGTGAGCAAGTCAGGGACACATTTCTTTCTTTTTAGAAAATCACTCAATTATTTTACTCACACATATATACTTGTTCACTTTTAATTCCTTTTTTCTTTTGAGCACTAAAACACACACACACATATATATATCCCTTTTATCTTTTTAAAGTTGATATAAAATTATGTTACTTAAGATAGACATCAAAATATCGAAATATCTTATTTATGGCATTGAGAGTTGAAGTAAAATATCTTGAACACATCTACTGCAAACTAGGTTGCACTATTAACCATTAATATACTGGAGTGTAACCAAATGTGTATATTCATTTAACCAAATATGTATATCCATTTCTATTGGATTCTAACTAAAACTAATTGAGTATACTTTAACAGAGATTTTTTTGTTTATAGTTATTTTATTTTTATTTTAAAATGAACACTGAACATGGATGAAATGACACATTTTCCTCATACTAGGTATTACAAAGCTTTCCCTTATTGTAACTTTTTTAACATTATCAAAAGACCTCTTCTTTAAGAGTATAGGTCTTGCACGTCTTTTTTTTAAATATTTATGATCATTAATCTCAATTTTTTTTTAAAATATGAATCACATTATCCTTGAAAATGCGAAGCCTTCTCTTAGTCTAACCTAAAAGAGTCTTTAACATTATTAAACACCTTTTTTTATTATTATAGGTCTTAATTATATATTTAGAGAGTATGCAATCAAATCTATATGTGTATGTACTTTCATGGAAAACGAGTCTTTAACATTATTAAACACCTCTTTTTTAATATTATAGGTCTTGATTATACATTTAGAGAGTATGCAATAAACTCTATATGTCTATGTACTTCCATGGAAAATGGATTTGTCTAGCTTATAGAAAAATAACTTCACAAATAAAGATATAATATGTTTCTTTGGAAAGATTATTTTTTCATGTGTTTTCATCCAAAATCATCATGTTTGTGATCCCAAACCCATATACAAAACCAAAAACTCTTCGTGCATGTAAGCTTCCCACTAGAAACAAAGTAAATTCCAAAAATTGTTTATTTGTTCCTAGCACTAAAAATGTATGCATATTTCTAACATTAAAAATATGTGAATGTTCCTCATACAAAAGCCACATGTTCATTCCTACAATGTGTGCTCTTAGTATGAAAACAACATGCACAATCATAATAGTAGGAATGTATGTGTAATCATATAGATAGGGACTCTAATGCATGGGAAATAGTTAACACGAGGTTGAAGGGGAAGAAGAGGGAGAGAAGGATAAAGAGGGAAATGAGGGTGGGGAATAATGAGTTAGTGAATGAGAGGAAAAGAGGTGATAAAGAGAGTGAGTGGGATTTGAAAAGTGAGAGAGATAAAAAGTTGGGGTGGGGTTTTGTGAACGAGGGAGTGAGTGGGAGAGAGAGAGGAGAGAGGGACAACAAAGCAATAGTGTGTAATCAAGAGGAGAGAGAGAGATAGTGTGTGACTTAATGAGGGATGTAAGGATACAGGAAAAAAGGAGAGAACGAGGGGAGGGGAGAGAGAGGAAGAGCGACAGATAGAGAGATGACACAGTGGGTGTGAATGAGAAAGGGGGAAGGAGTGAGAGAGAGGGACAAAGAATTATAAAGAGAGAGAGCTAAAGATATAGTTTGAGAGAGAGAGAGAGATTTTGAAGGGTGTTGTTGTGAAGCACAAACTAAGGTAAGGATAGAGAAATAAAGGAAGATGGAGGTGGAGAGAGCGAGGGGAGGGGAGAGAGAGGAAGAGTGACAAATAGAGAGATTACATGGTGGGTGTGAATGAGATAAGGGGAAGGAGTGAGAGAGAGGGACATAGAATTATAAAGAGGGAGAGCTAAATATATAGTTTGAGAGAGAAAGAGATTTCGAAGGGTGTTGTTATGAAGCACAAACTAAGGTAAAGATAAAGAAATAAAGGAAGGTGGAGGTTCAATGTGAGAGATAGAGAGAGAATGATAGAAGAGAGAGGTGGGAGAGAGATAAGGAAGGCGGGAGGGAGATAGAGATAGCGCTGGAGGGGCAGACAAAGGGATGAAGAGAGAGAGAGAGAGAGAGAGAGAGAGAGAGAATATTAATGGGGAGATTGAGACAAATCTAGGGGAGATAGAGAAAGACGGGGGATATATATATATATATATATATATATATATATATATATAAGAGAGAGAGAGAGAGAGAGAGAGAGAGAGAGAGAGAGAGAGTTGGGGCGTTGTTTTGAAAGAGAGACTAAGGGAGTGATAAAAGGATAGAAAAGGAGAGGAAGGGGGAGAGAGCAAGGGTGGAAATTAGGAGGGGAGGAGAGAGAGACATAGAGAGAGTATGTGGGCAAGCGAGACAAGGAGACAAAGGAGAGAAGGAGGGAGAAAGAGGTGCAACTGGTGTGGGGATAAAGATTGATGAAG
Source organism: Pinus tabuliformis (assembly GCA_031772625.1). Classification (NCBI taxonomy): domain Eukaryota; kingdom Viridiplantae; phylum Streptophyta; class Pinopsida; order Pinales; family Pinaceae; genus Pinus; species Pinus tabuliformis. The sequence goes on from CM062816.1 coordinate 1,468,014,411, forward strand.
AGAGAGAGGGGGAGAGAGAGAGAGAGAGTGGGGAAGATATAGTGGGAGAGTTAGGGAGAGAGTGACAGAAAAAGAAACCAAGAGAGATAGGAAACCCATGAGCCACTTCCTCTACAATATCTTTATTGTCTAGAGTTTCGATGGACACTTTTAGTTAAGTATTATACTTGTTTACTACACACTGGTTTATGGGATCCTTCTTCATGTAAGATAATCACTAGTATAGATGTAACATTTAATGAACCTTGTCTTCTAAAATCCGATGTTGAAAACATTGAGCAAGAAAAGGTATCGCCAAATCAACAAATTTAGTTGGAGACTCAACCTTTTTCGAAAAGTCAGAAGGAGGAAGAGACTTCTGAAGAAAAATATGAATAAGATGTAAAGGAAACTCTATAAGTTCAATAGCCAATTCAGCAACCTGTCACTCTAAGGAGGCCTACAAGGGAAGGAAAAACACCCAAAAGGTATGAAGATCCTACTTCATCTATTGCATTGATTACTGAAGACAGGGAACCTTCTTGTTATCATGAAGCAATGGATGATGCAAATAGTGGAAAGTGGAAGAAGGCTATGGATGAGAAAATAGATTCCTTTGCCAAGAAAAAAAAGTGGGATCTTATAGAACTTGCTAAAGGGAGAAGAGTTTTCAGATGCAAATGGGTTTTCAAATTGAAGCGAAATTTTGATGGAAGTATTGAAAGATATAAGGCAATACTGTTAGAAAAATGGTATTCTCAAGTAGAAGGTATTGACATTCATGAGATTTTTTCACCGGTCATAAAACTTGTTTCTATCTGTACTCTGCTAACATTAAATGCATTACTTGATATTGAGTTAGAATAGTTAGAAGTTAAAAATACATTTCTTCATGGAGATTTGGATGAAGAGATTTATCTGGAACAACGTAAAGTTTTTGTACAAGGTCACAGCAGAATATTAGTTTGCAAGCTCAATAAATCATTGTATGGCCTGAGGTAGTCTCCCATGCAATGGTACAAGAATCTTGACTCCTTGATGGTGAGCCAGAACTTCACTATAAGTGAGTATGATCATTATGTGTATTTTAAGAGTTTTAATGGCATATGACTTATCTTGGTTTTGTATGTTAATGATATGCTTATTTCAAGCAAAAGCATGGAAGCGATCAATAGGTTAATGACTAATCTTTCTAGGAAATTTGACATGAAGGATCTTGGAGCTACAAAAAATATCTTGGGAATGGAGATACACAGCGATAGGGAAAATTGAAATATATTGTTATCACAATAGAAGTGTGTGGAGAAAATACTTGCAAATTTTGGTATGGATAATGTGAAATTTGTTATTGTTCCCTTATCTTCCCATGTTACGCTTTATTTGAATTTGGGTCCTAGAATTGATGAAGAAAAGATGTATATGTCTCGTGTACCATATGAAAATGTAGTAGGAAACTTAATGTATGTGATGGTATCTACAAGACCTGACATTTCACATGAAGTTGAAGTAGTCAGTAGGTTCATGGCAAAACCATGAGGGGAACATTGGAAAGCATTGAAATGGGTGCTTTGGTACTTGAGAGGCACAAGTGACCATTGTGTCATCTTTAATGATAGTAGAGATTCAGTCTACGGACATGTGGATGTTGATTATGCAGGTGACTTTGACAAAAGGAGATCTACTATAGGATATTTTTTTAATCATGTAGGTGAAGTAATTAGTTGGATATCAAAGCTTCAATAAAGAGTTGCTTTGTCCTCTACTTAAGCAGAATATATAGCTGCTTCAAATGCCTGTAAAGAGGCAATCTAGTTTAAAGGTCTACTTGATGAGCCTGGAAAGAGGTAGGAGAAAGTGAATGTATTATGTGATAGTTGGAGTGTTATTTAGTTGCTTACAAATCCAGCTTATCACAACAATACTAAGCACATTGATGTTAGATACCAATTTGTAATACAATTGATCAATGGTGGTGAAGTAGCTCTGAAGAAGGTCCACACATAGGAAAAATGTGCATACATGTTCATGAAGATAGTATTGGTAGAGAAGATGAGATGGTGTTTGGATTCTCTTAGATTGTAGAAGAGATGATGAATGGGCATGGGAAAGGGATTAGGATTTTTTTTTCATGGTTGATATAGTTAAAGAATGACAAAAATTAATGTTGATAATGTAATTATCTGAGTAAATATAGTTTTATCGTTCACACAATTTTGTAATCATATGGAGTTATGTAACGAAATGTTTGAGTCTTAAATTGGTGATTGCCCGAGAGGCTTGATGTAATGTTTGGAGTGTCATTTTTGAGCTAGAGCAATAAGAATTCTAATCCCTTTCCCCATGGAGGTTTTCTTGACACACAGTTATGGTTTTACCATGTCAATTTTTTGTGTGTCTTGTTGTGTGATTCGATTTCTATTTCTTGTGCATTTCTTTCATATTTAAATGTTAACGAGTTCAAAATACTAACATAGGAATAATAAGTTTCACATCTTTCACATATACCTGGACCCTCCCTTAAGGGACTTAATCCATAGCCACTAGAGTTGATATCAATTTACGAAACTAAATGCACATCAAAACCTATTTTACATTAGATTAAACACACATATAAATACATCGATAATTAGTTGAATGCATAAATTCTGTCTTTTACATGCAATCAATTAGTTGAGAAAAACCTCTAAACCAAATACCAGAGTAATAGATATATTAGTTGGACAAAATCTCTCAAATCCAATTAATTAAAAATCAAACAGCTCACACAACAATAACATTTACTAATAATGAACATATTTCAATATGCACAAGAAAAGTAGGAGTTAGATATCAAACACAATCCCTTATTGAGTACTCGTCTTTGATCTTCTTGTGTGCAAAGTCTTCATCAGCTTCTCGAATTATTTTCAAAATCATATAAAATGATCTCCATCAGGTTCTATCATAGCCCTCGTAAAGTGTAATGGACAAGTTGGATTCCCAATATGTAGCTCTTTGTTCATATGTAGGTGTTGTATTCGTAGCTACTTTAGGAGGGATGCAATATCGTTGAAGTAATATGAAAAATGTACCTTGCTAACCATGTTGTTGCTAGAATTATCCCAATAATATCATTGGGATTTAAATCGTCTATCTAGCAATCATACCATCCTCACAATCATATTAGAAAACACATACAACTATATAACATACTCTCTCACATATTTACACGACTATTCTACTATAGGAGTAATTAGTTTCACATCTTTCACATATACTTAGGCCCTCATTTAATGGATTTAACCCAGAGCTATTGGCTTTATATATTTGAATAAACAAACATATAAATACATAAATGATTGGTTAAAGATAGAAATTCTATATCAACCACAAAATCAAGTAGTTAAAAATATCTCAACCAAACAACAAAGTACGAGCTATATTAGTTGGATTAAATCTCTCAAATCCAACTAACTAACAATGAGACAACTCACACAACATTAACATACAATAAAATTTAATGATGAGGAACAACATTCAATATGCATAAGACAAGTAGGAGTTAAATCTCCAACATTTATGTTTCCACATACCCAATTACACATCTAAAGCTCATTCATTTCAATCTACAATATCTCTACATTATTTGCATCTTAAACTTTTATAATTATACAAGAAATCACATATATTGTTATGCTACACATCACTTTCGAGTAGAAAATATAAATATATGTTACATAATACATTTAGACATCTAATGATGGCATCCTCTTAGATGACATAAGAATGATGACATCAATGATTAATAATGCATATCATAAGTTGATGACAACAAGAGGCACTCTTAATTTCTATCGCACTTCACATTAATCCTTCAATATTTTTGTGCCAAGGTTGTGATATGATGAGAAACATGAACATTTGGTCAATGATAGTAATTTCACAAGAATCCACATCTTATACATACAAGTATGTGGTGTATTTTATTTACTATACTCTTTATAAGAAAGATATTTTATTAAAAGTAATTATTTATCAAATGATATTTTACACCAATTGCTTAAAGTTATTAAAACTAATAGCTTATACATGTTTTCATATGTGATTTTTTTATTGATGTGAATTTAAACAGGAATGAAACAAATTACAAAGATAACCATAAACATAGAGATGAAAAAAAATAAAACTTCATTTCATTAATATCAAAGATCTTAATATGCTTACATTCAGAACGGAAATAAACTATCTCGGGTGATGGTACCTTATCTCTAAGAAGAGATGTGGTGGTTACATGCCTCTGAATTGTGTTACAATGAGGCTCAAAGGCATATTTATTATTGAGAAACAATGGAAAACAGTAAACATCCAAAAACTTGACTTTAGGAGATGAAGTGCCAAAGCTATGGGCTTCGTTTGCGTAAATTGGTACATCAACGTCCCACGGTCGTAAATTTGGCATACGATCTTTGTTTGACATGCACAATACCTCATTAGAAAGATATCTGAGGAATACAATTTTGAGTGGGAAACATCAATATATAATCTATTTTGGCACGGGTTTCCCCAAAAAATGCCATTTAAGGCCTCAAAATGGCTCTAGAAGTTCAAGGCCCAAAAAACTACCAAAAATAGTAAACTATGCTACAATTAACGAAATTGAAAAACTAAAAAGAAACAATGGTGGGGGTCCAAGTAGAATAGGTGGGTGGCAATTGCATTGAGTTCCTCCATGAGATGAGGAAAATTCTGTTGAACTTGGTCCTTTGTGAGCTATTTGCCCTGGTGAAGGAGTTGGCCTGCTTTAACAACTCGATATAGTTAGATCCTTTGCTATCGGGTGTTCTTGATCTTTATATCCATGATCCGATTAGTGGTGTCTTGTTCCATGAAATCTGGATTTAACTCTACAGGTGTGAGATGTTCTACAATGTTTCATGTGTCCAACAATGGTGGGAAGTATCGCTGAAGGCGGTAACCATTGAACATTGGGTGCAAGCCAAGGAATGGGGGAATTATGAGCTCAAATTCATTGTCTCCCACAACCTTGGTAATGGTGTAGGGACCATATCGGAGTGGTCTGAGTTTCCGATAGGTTCCAATAAGGCGTTCCTTCTGCAAATGCAACCAAAATTTGTCACCCACCTGAAACTTATGTGGCACCCGATGTTGATCATGTCATTACTTGTACTTGGCATTTGATTTCTCTAGGATACTATGGACCTATTGGAGGATGTGTTGAATGTGCTCAATGAAGTTGTTTTCATTGTCATCATCGGACTAGACATGAGATTAAACTTCCTAAGTAGCTACAAATGGTATATCCACATCAATGGGACATAATGGCTAGAATCCCAAGCCCACTTGAAAAGGGTTGTGTTCAGTCGAGTTGTAGAGAGCCTGGTTATGGTTGTGCTAGACATAGGGGAGGCTCTCATCCCATGTGCATGGATTATTTGAGTTTTACATGCGCAAAATGTATGATCATCCTGTTTACAACCTCTGTCTGGCCATCAGTTTGGGGATGGAAAGTTGTGGACTTAGTGAGCTTGGTGTCCAGCATCGACCAGACACTGGACCAAAATCTACTGAGGAACCTGTTGTCTCGATCTAATATTATAGACTATGGGATCCTGAAGTGTACCCACACTCATTCAAAGAAGAGTTTAGCAATGGCTTCTGTTGTGATATTATTCTTTCCAGCTGCCATAATGGCCATCTTTGAGAATCTATCGATGACCACAAAAACACATTTATTTCCCTGCTTAGTAGAAGGAAGACGCAACATGTAATCCATGGAGATGGATTCCCAAGGTTGACTATGGGTAGGAAGCAATGTATAGAGGCCTTGCTTCTTAATGGTTAGTTTGGCAATGGCGTAGGTAGTGAAGGATATGATGTACTTCCTGACATCCTATCGAAGATTCAACCAATAGAAATAATTTTGCAATACTGCCACTATTTTATCGACCCAAAAATTCCCAACGAATCAACTGTAGTGCACTTCCCAAATCATCTTAGCACGCTCACTTGAAGGAACACAAAGGTGTCCCAAGTGGCATAATAATGCATCCTAGAGGTGAAAATATGGAACTTGCTAAACCTCCAAGAGCATCTAGTCTGTGTGGTCAAATTCTGGGTCGCTTTTGTAGAGAAGTGGCCAATCAAAAGTCTCGTGCCCACAAGTCTAGTTGAACACGATGGTGAATTCCATGATTGGTGGTCGGTTGAGGTAATACGAAACATTATTGGTGTTGTTATTCTTGTACTTTATATTCAAATGGAACTATTTTATATATGTGGACCACTTTTTATGCTGATTGTTCTGCAACTTCCCTTGTGCCTATATGAAATGCAGGGGTTGGTGGTCTCTGTGGATGACCATTTCCTTCCCCAAAATGTAATGCTTCCATTGTCGGCAGGCCTGGACAATGGAATGCATCTCTTTGTCATAATTGGGATACTTCCAGATTGTGTCTGAAAGTGTCTCATTATGATATGCAACTAGATGCCACTGTTTAGTAAGGAATCCCCCAATAGCATAGTTAGAGGCATCTATCTCGATCTCAAATGGTTGTTGTAAGTCTGGTAATGTGAGAATGAGTGCAGAGAAAGGTGATGTTTCAACTATGCGAGTTCCTTCTATTGAGATTCAGACAAAAATAATTTTGCTTTTTCTCCTCCCTTGGTGGCTTGACTCAAGGGCCAAGTGATATGAGAGAACCCCAACACGAACTAGCGATACAAATTGGCAAGACGCAGAATGTTGTAGAGCTCTGTTAGAGTGGTTGGGGCTGGCCAATCTTGAACGATGAGCATTAAAATCATATAAACATACAATTAACTATATAATCCATTCAAACTATATTTTTTATTATCTATCTTAAATTAAATTTATGGTAAAATATATTAAATGAAAACTATGGAATATCCAAATTCTGAACTTCAAAAACCACACCACAGAAATCTGTAAACCGTCATTGTTACCCTGTATGGAGGGGAAACCTAGAAAGATCTCCGTGACCTTGAAAAGGTAAGGGTTAAAATACAAAGAAGGGAATCCAATCTAGACCAATATTGAACTAGTCAACTGTACTTTACAATTCCTTGATACATATTTAAAACTAGGGCTTCTCTTCTTTGTAAATCAGTCCTGAGGATGAGTCTTGTTCTTGGCTCGAAACATAAACAACACAAAATGAAAACTGTGGAATATCCAAATTCTGAACCTCAAAAACCACACCACAGAAATATGAAAACCGTCATTGTTACCCTGTACGGAGCGGAAACCTGGAAAGAGGTCTGTGATCTCGAAAAGACAAGGTTCAAAATACAAAGAAGGGAATCCGATCTAGCCTAATATTGAACTAGTCGACTGTACTTTACAATTCCTTAATACATATTTAAAACTAGGGCATCTCTTCTTTGTAAATCAGTCCTGAGGATGAGTCTTGTTCTAGACTCGAAACATAGACAACACAAAATGAAAACTGTGGAATAAACGAATTCTAAACCTCAAAAACCACACCACAAAAATCCGCAAACCATCAAAATATATTAATTTTAATATAAATTCACTATTATACTACATTCACTATATAAAACAACTCTATTCAATATTAATTAAATATAATAGTTATGCTCAATTATAACTATTAAATATTTTTAATATTGCGTAATATTAGAAAATATATTTATTTAATTAATTAAAAATTAATTTTCAATACTATCTAGAAAATGCTATTTATACAACCATTAAAAAATATGAATAACCATTAAAAAATATTTACAAAGTTGATGATATGAAAAATATATATATATATATATATATATATATATATTTTCCGAAGAAGAAAAGCCGTAATTTCCATTAATTTCAGAAAATTACATGTTGTAGATGCGAAACGCATATGCAGAAGTGTGGGCAAAGCCACATACAATAAACAATACTTCGAGAGAAGTATTCCAGAAAAGCCCACAAACAGGGCAGCAAGTAAAGAGTATGTAAACCCCAAAACTGGAGGATACCCATACCCGTCACAGCGAAAACAACAAAAAAAGCAAGAACATAACTGTTGAGGGAGAAAATGAAACAGTAAAACGTCTAAATTTGGCTGTCCAAGGCAGTAGGAGAGGCACGAAATGTGGGAAGTGCAGCCATGGGAGACACGCTTCCCCCGCCCCCTCAAACTCTCCTGCTGAAACCCAACCAAACCAGAGGTAGATACCAAACTGCCAAATCTTCATCAGCCACCTGCAGAAAAACCAGCAAAAAATGGCAATGATGCGGCACAAAACAAAACAGTTCCCTCAACACGTCAATGCCGCAGAGCTAACGAGCCATCAATAAAACATCCACTGCCCCAGCAGAGGAACCCCGCCAGTCCCAGCCAGAGCAGAGGCAGGTCCGGGGGTAGAGGCGGCTAGGGCAGCCACCTCGCCCCCACGAAAAATAATCCGAAGACCAAAAGAAACTCGCCCCCGTTCCGTCGCGCAGTTAAAAACCCAAAGAAAACAGTGCAAAGCCGCCAAGAAGAGCCGCCCGAATGAAACGAGACAAGGTCGGCGAAACCTACAAGGTGCTCCGCAGCCACCCGATAGGTGCGATAGAGGGCCCCGGATCACCACCGATCAGAGCCCAAGACAGAGGGTCGCCGAAGCTGGTACCACAGAGTCGAAAGGAGGAAGCAGGGACCGATTGAAGCGCCGCCACAGACGATTCAGCGCGCAAATACCCCAATAGGTAGCAGCAAAGGTCACCTGCAGACGGGTATGGCGTCGATGTCAAAACGAAAGCGTAGGATGGGTCGCCAAAACCAGGGGCAGCCCGGCCGCCACAACCCAAACGACGGAAGCAGGGGCAGAAACCCTATCTTTGCGCAACTCTCCGAGAGTGGGTGTTCAATATTATATATATATATATATATATATATATATATATATATATATATATATATATATATATATATATAAGTGATCAAGATATCATAAACCATTCATTCAAATATATTATATTGAACTTAATGCCAATGACCAGAGTAATGGCAGGTGCATCGCACAAAACAGGTACATAGAGAGGACTTTGAAGAATCATGATGTGAACTATCCTTCAGATACACATCTTCCCCGTGCCTTGCAAACCCTTATCATGTTTTATGTATAATGCTTCCACATAATAAAAGGGAATTTTGGTCCAAAGTTCAAACCACCAACCTGCCCCGCACACACATATATAAATGCACGACCATCAATAATAATGCTAGTAATTCAAGGTATTATGCTCAAAGTACTTAAAATTTAGTTGGGTCCGTCTTATCAAATAGCTGGAAAGAACAATTGATTTCCTTGTGCATTTTGAGAGCTTACTGAAGTGGAACTCGTATTTTTTCGAACACTGCTCTTGTCAATGTCAAAATCTAACAAATATTCCCCCACTCTTGTCCAAGAATCCTTATTATTTATAATTTTTGAGCAACTCTAGTAGCAAATGTTGTGGAAATAAAATGTTATATATTAACATATTGAATTTTAAATTCCCTATTTACTTGTATCTCTTAAAAAAGGACATACATAAATATTTAGAAATTATAATAATAAGGAATGATTCAAACTAATCTAATTACTAATCATTATAATTAAAAAATAAATTGGGAAATCATTTAAAAACCCCTAAGCTCTTTCGTGATAAATGTGGACAAACAAGTATTTTCAATGTGTTCACTCCTCTCAACAAGTAAGAATGATAATATGAATCTGGAGTGGCGGCTGGAAGGAGCATCAATGGCGGAACCCTAACCCTAGTTCCTGCACAGACTCGACTTTATCCATGGCGGTAAACCTTTCGAGCGTTGGGTTCAGGGAATACTGACGGTCTGCTACACGACAATTTCTCACGGGATTCTCGGCGCAATATAATACTCTGCGGTCCCCCCCGGGACACACTGGTTCACTGGCCCCCCTACCTTTCTGCTGGACGGTTCTCTGGTCGAAGACTCGTTGGAATACTCTGCACCGACAGACAGCATGGGAGACGAAGAACTTTTTGACTATGAGGCGGACCCCACGCCGCACCAAGACATATGGGCGCATACGAAGAGGCCCTTCTGAAACCACGGAGTGTTGAACTGGGCTATGAGACAGGTGCCTCGTCACAACATCCACATCTGTCGCTCACAAGGAAGAAGAAAATATCAGACCACAACTTGGTCGACTCTCCGGCCCTTGATTTCCCGCCCCTATCCCCTGCGATGCTACATTTGTTGGGCACTTGCTTACAAAACTCGCCTTCATTCGATACCCCGCTTCTGATTCCCAACCGCCCTACCTTGCAACAGCTTCCACCGCCTCCGCCCCCATCAATCTCACAATCACCATCTGTTTCATTTATGCCGCAGAACCAACAGCTCCCATCCCGCTCCTCCCAATCCATTCTTCCTGGCACTAGCAGTTTTGTACCTCGCTCTCCGATACGCTCGGGATGTTTTACTACCCCACCGTTTCCGGTTCGCTCAGCTGGATCAGCTCAACACAGCTCATCAGATCCGTGCCGTAAACTACTTAAGGAGCACCCATTTGGTAAGCGCACAGAAAAATTGCAAAAAGGGAGGTGCCTTCGAGCTATAGACTCAGACTTCAACATCACCTTTGGGGCTGAAGCACCGCTGCCGGACGTGATGGAAACCTCTCGAAAAGTCCTGGTCGGTAGGGTTAGGGGCCGAACCTACTCTGTGGAACGACTCAAGCTCTGGGTGGAGGAGATATGGGGTACCCTACTTAAAGAACTTCCAGACATCATGGTCCTCACGAGGGGTTGGTTTGCATTACAGTTCCATAGACCCGAATACACACATTGGATCCTCTCTCAATATTGGCATATTGAGCTTGCGCCAGTCATGCTCAAGCGTTGGGATCCTCTTTTCGACCCGGAACGTGAACAACTGGGGGCTGGACCCATCTGGGTGCGACTGCCTGGTCTGCCCTGGCATCTTTGGACCCCATATGTTTTTAAGCGAATTGGGGACACTCTAGGTACCTACCTGGAGCACGACAGATCCTATGAGAAATTGGGAATCAGGACTATGTCTCGTATACTTGTTCATTTGGACACCAGGCCGGGATTAGAGGAGAAAATCACCTTACACCACAACCATGTCTCGCGCAAACAACTGCTGGACTACGAAGGTGTACCATTCCGATGTCGAAGATGCCATAAAATTGGTCACCTCTATATGGATTGTCCACTGAACTCGGGGGTAACCTCTGAGGATACTAAAGGCCCTCAACAGCAGGCTACAGTGGATCAAAATACTGGAGCGAATAATCCTACGGAAGGGGAGCAGACTCAACAGGAGACTCCATCCAAGAAGCCGGGAGATAGCGCCAAAAAGCATACTAGAAGGAAGGCTTATTCTACACCAGGGACGCCACGTACCCGTTCCAAGACCACGGAGGCTGTACCTACTCATCCGGGTAATGCTTCCACCCCCAATTGTTCTCACAATTTTTCTGATGCTTTGCATTCTATTGTTTACTCTTCTTTGCATACCTCCCACATAGATCATGCCCCCCTCCCCTCCATCCTTTGTACCATTGCTCCTCCACCCCCCACTTTCTCCACCACACCACCCTCTCACCAATTGGAAATGGGACTCCCTGACGCCCCCTCCTCTCCGGCTGGATCTAGATCACACCCCTATCACCTTAGACCCCGGGCACGATCTAGAATACTGGGATTGGGGTCATCCCCTGGATGCCTCCGCAAGCCAAAGAGAGGCAGACCATCTAAAATCAACTCAGCAAAGCAAAATGCTGTTGCGGACGTCTCCAAGGGGCGACAGTATACCATTGAACGGGCACTTAGAGCTATTGAGCCCCTGACCTGCGGTTCCCCATGATCTGGCTCTCCTACAATTGCAGGGGATTATCCAACCCTAAAAAACGACTGGCTCTGAAAAGGCTTTTGCATGAATCAAGTTGCGACATAATATTCCTACAGGAAACCCTTTGCACATTTGAGGTGGCGGTGCGGAGTCTTCAAGCTCTGCTCCCTGGCTGGATTTTACATGGTTTGGATGCGTGTGGATGATCTGGAGGCTTGCTCATTGGTATAAATCCCAGAAAAAGCAGACCACTCTCTGTTTGGGGGGGAAGTGGCTTTCTTGGCATGGATATTTTCATGGGCGATTTGGGCATCCCTATCAGGATTATCAACATCTATGGGCCCAACCAGAATAGGCTTTCATTCTGGCAAAACTTTCTAAATGGCAACCATATCACTCAGAATACAGTGTTGGGGGGCGATTTCAACTTCTCCTTAGGGGTTGGAGAATCCTGGGGACATCATGCACAGAGCGACCCTATTGCGGATCAAATGAGTATGTTATTTGATGCACATCATCTTGTGGATATCCCCATGAACAAGAAACTCCCTACTTGGCACAATCAGCGAACAGGTGAGGCTGCTCTGGGGCGGCGCTTAGACAGATATATGATGCATGAGGAGTTGATACAATTATTCCCCTTGTACAGACAATGGGTCAGCACTGGGGGTCTATCAGATCACCATCCGATTCTACTACAGGTCAGCGATAAAAAATTGAAGCCGCGCTCCCCATTCAAATTCTTTGCTGGATTCCTCCAAGAGCCGGATTTTATCAAGATGGTCTCGGAGTTCTGGGCATCTCAACCCCCCCTGAGGGAACAGTGGAAAGCGATGGATTTCTGTGATAGACTGAAGAAGCTCAAAGGAATGACTGAGACTTGGGCGAGATCAAAGCGGAACAGAGATGAACAGAGGCTGAAGGACACTGAAGAACAGATAGCTCTATTGACTGATGAGAGGGGTGCTGGCTATCTATCCGATGACTCAAAATAATTACTGAATCAGTTACTTGGGCATAAAACAAAGATTCTACAATAAAAGGAGGAGATCTGGAGACTCAAAAGCAGAGCCATCTGGCTCAAAGCTGGAGACAACAATACTAAATATTTTCATAATCTCGCAAATGGCAGAAAGGCATCAAATACCATTTGGAAGCTGCCAAGTGAACCAGATGGTTGGGCTACCACACATCAGCAACTTGCTAATTTGGGGGTAACACATTTTAAGCACCTATTCACTGCGCTGAATGTTATCAATCTACCTGACATCATCAATCTTGCAGGACATTTTCCTCGGTTTGTTGGACAGGAGGACATTGAAGATCTCAATCAACCGGTCACTATACAAGAGCTGGAAAGCACTCTCAAATGGTTTAAAAAAGATAAAAGTTTGGGGCCAGATGGTTGGCCAGTGGAGTTCTACCTTGCCTTCTATGATCTGCTGGGTGGGGACTTATTGGAAGTCATTGAGGAGAGCCGGACCACTGGGCACATACATCCACCCATGAATCAGACCTTCATTGCCTTGATTCCCAAATCTGATGACCCCACTTCCTTCAATGATTTTCGTCCAATCTCCCTTTGTAATTGCCTCTACAAAATTATTGCCAATCGCATTAAACCTATTTTGTCCTCACATATATCTGCAGAACAGTTTGCATTCCTCCAAAATCGACACATCCAAGAGGCCATTGGCACAGCCCAAGAAGCCTTACACTGCATTAAGTTGAAGAATCTCAAAGGTATATCTCTCAAGATCGACCTTGCAAAGGCCTTTGACAAGGTTAATTGGCTCTACCTAAAGATGATGCTCACCCATTTGGGCTTCCCCCACATGCTCATAAACTGGATTATGGGATGTATTACTATTGTCTCCTTTGATATCCTTATTAATGGTTCTGCCTCTGCTCGCTTTCACATCCACAGAGGTATCAGGCAAGGCTGCCCTCTTTCCCCACTACTCTTCCTTATTGTCATGGAGGGGCTTAGTAGGCTCATTGTTGCAGCAAAAAGGAATGGAGACTTTAGTAGCCTCAAAATTACTGAACAGTATTCACTTACTCATCTACTGTTTGTTGACGACATCTTAATCTTCCTAAACGGAAGTGTCCGGGACACCATTCCACTAAATGATATACTTCAACTCTTTTGTAAAGCCACAGGCATGGAGATCAACAGGGAGAAATCTTCCAAATCCATGATGGGATGCACATATCAGGAATCTCAGCTGGTGAACCAGTACTTCCCCTTCTTGGAAAATAATATACTGGATGGCATCAAATACCTGGGTTTCAGACTAAGGCCGGATGGGTATAAATCTGAACACTGGTCATGGCTTATAAACAAAATTGAAAAAAGGATCAACTGTTGGCATCATCGTCTACTGTCAAAAGCTGGTAGACTACTGCTGATCAAATCTGTTCTTGAGGCTACCCCAGTCTATTGGATGTCCCTCACATGGATACCAAAAAGCATCCTACAAAAAATCCAACAAATCTGCAACAGGTTCCTGTGGAATGGCAATAAAAAGGGGAAGATTTTTGCCTGGACAAGATGGTCAATGGTCTCCACGCCCAAGAGATGGGGGGGGTGGGGACTAAAATCACTCTCAGAGTTTGCACAAGCGTTGACAGCTAAACAGGGCTGGTCACTTCTCAAACCTGACAGTTTATGGGCGGAGGTAATACACCAAAAGTATATTTGGCCTTCCAACATCATTTACTGGATCCGCAGACCCACTTGGAATCGAAAAAGCATATCTGCGATATGGAGGGCCACGCTAAAAGCTATGCCACTGATTCGAGATAACCTGCTATGGAGAATTGGCAAAGGCACACAAGTCCGTATTGGCATAGACCCTTGGCCTGGCTCAGGGAATGCACATCTACTACCGGAGGGATTGGTCCGTTATCTAAACAATAGGGGCATAAAATACCTTGCACAGATTGGCGATTTTCAACGATCTACTATATTCACACAGGCATGGGTCACGGACCGTCAATGGCAACTGACAGATGAATGGCACACATACTGGCAAGACTACATACAAGCTCTTACCGAATCGCACATCAAGCTACATGAGGCGGAAGATGAGCTCATCTGGGCGCTAGCCAAATCTGGTATCTATGCATCGAAGCTTGGCTACTACAAGCTGATCGAAGCAAAGAAACCTGACATACATAAAAACTGGTGGTCTGATATCTGGCATCTACAAGCACAGCCAAGGGCTCGTCTACTAATGTGGAATATTCTTGCAGACAAGTTACCTACTGGCTCCATACTCAGAAAACGGGTTTTCGCTGGACCAACTTGGTGTGTCCTTTGCAGAAAAGAGGAGGAAACAACATTTCACCTATTTCTTACCTGTGAGGTCACTAAGGAGCTATGGCACCAGGTCACTCAGATCCTCAACATAAACACAGTTTGGCAGGGTACAGATATACTCACAGCTTGGGATCAGTGGTGGTCTGCGGTGGCTTCAGAAAAAGCTAGGAACTTACCGGCTGTGGTATCCTGGTACATTTGGAACCGACGTAATGCCATAATCTTTGAGGACTGCAGGGTCAATTGGCATCTCCTCCCGCCGTCCATATGTGCAGCATACACGGAAATTCCATTTGAACGTAAACTAAATACTCCCCGGAACATTATGCCTGAAAATATCAACAGAGACATGCCTTGGGCATATTTTGATGGGGCTGCACCAATGCAAGGATGTGAGGGGGGTCTAGCATTTCATCTATCAGACTCACACTTTTTTCACCTGAGAATGGGTCTTGGTCCAGGTACCAACAACCATGCAGAACTTATTACCCCGAGACATCTACTCTATTTTGCTATATCCAAAAACTGTCGGCAACTACAAATTTTTGGGGACTCAAAGATTGTCATTGATTGGGCAAATAAAAAAACTATCTGTCATGCATATTCATTGAAACACATCTTGGAAGAAATTGTTTTTTTTAAAACACATTTTGACCAGATCACTGTTTCTCATATCTACAGGGAAAGAAATGCAACTGCTGACCAACTCTCGAAAGAAGCGGCGGATCGACCTCTAGGTGACTGGCTGATTGAGGAATACAAACCAGAGGGGATGCACAGGTTTTTCCATCGACCATATATAGACGGCCTCACTCGGGGGGACATCCCCCTCACATAGATTTTGCTCTACATGTTTTCTTATTGTATATAACAGCACAGTACTGATCGGCTATATTTACTGTAGGAGGGATATACTCCTCAACTCTGTTTTATTTTGGTTATTTGTAAGACACTGTTATTTCTATGAGGGATACAGAACCATTGTATCCCAGTGGGTCCTTTCTTGATGTATTTTTTGATATATTTTTGAACAGTGGTGAAAACCACGCTACAGCATATGCCATTGGCATCAACGGCATGTAATTTCTCTATTAATAGAAATTATGAACTCTTTTTCTTCGGAAAAAAATTAAAAAATAAATAAAAATATTTATAAAAACTACAATTTCATTAATTATGCAATTTTTTATAATAATAATAAGTTGAAATACATAGTTGGATAGGTTGTTCAACAATGTAATATGACCTACATATTATGATTTTTGTGTATATTCGTGGAAGCTACAGTATCCTTGTATGACATTGATGGCGAACACAAAACCCAATCAACACTGTGATAACCTTCCATGGCCTCCAGAGATATTCCTCATGGCATTCCCAAAGCCAGCTTTTGAAAGGTTCCACTGGTTCAATTGTTGTCCAATGCTTCCACTGTCTCCCGAAATTCATAATCATCGTCATTTTACACTTTTATCGAAGGAGGGGTGTGAGAGAGTCATGTTGTTTTCCTCCTGTAGGAGTCGAAACAAGCATAAGATGTTGAGTAAACTTCATCATTCTGCTGCCGATTGCAATGGAGGGAATTGGCAAGAGACAGAGTCCAAGGAGGGATGACTAGCTTGGGGGATTTCCTGGCTCCTAGTTTAGCATATTGGTCGACCACTTGGTTTTCCTCAACTCTCAAGTGCGCCTTCACCTTGTGCAACACAAATTTGGCTAGCCATCCCTGATCCTCCTTTATCTCCATCAAAATGGTGGCACCCAAGTTATTGTACACCTCGAGACCCTCCTTCCCATTGACGAGGTTCACTAGATGCATCAGCACAAACTCAAAGTCAGTGAAGATTTTGATGCAAGTGCAGTATTGGTGATGTAATTTCAAATGCATGATGGCCTCCATAATGGCTTTAAGTTAAATTGTGGGGACTATGTTTTTGTGCTGCCGGTAGGGGTAGTAATTTGCCAAAGTGATATTGAGTCCACTAGAATAAATGCAATATCCCCCCTACCCTGTTTTCTTATACAAACCCCCATCTATGTATATGAAGTTTTGATCCTTCAAACTCAAGTGTTCACAACCACATCCATTTTTTCTACTCCCATACCTTTCCAGTTTATCACTTTTACAAATTTCCAGAAAACCCATTTTCTTTCTTATTCTCCTATGCGTATATCCTCCTACTTTATTATCCTTGCCTCTGGTGTTGCATTATATCATGCTACAGTGTGAAATCATTTCTGTTTGACAAATGAAAGTTTGTGCTCATAATAAGAATGAATAACCGTTATTGATTAACACTATTATATAAGGCATAAACTGGCAGATTGCAATGTGAACTTCATTGTTCAAGAATAAATAAATTTCTATAATGGTTAAATAGATCTAAATATAGATAAAATGGATTTTGTAACTTCACTTTATTATTCTATAAATATGAATTTATTTAGCTATAATTAAAATTAAAATTTAATTGATTATACATTTATAATTTCATTGATATTTGTAGTTTAGCTCTACGAAAACATTAACTCAGTTACATGTAATTGACCCCTGTCTGTTAGCTACTCCTTAAATCTCATTTACTTATGTAAGATGCAACTTTTGTGTTTTGAAGAGAAACACTAAGTAAGTATCTTACTTAGTATCTTGCATGCAACTAAATAGTTAAGTATTTGCATTGATGGGATTTTTTAATTCACTATATTATTATTTTATTATAATAATATTATTATTATTATTTTCTAACTTCAAAATTTTCTATTTAAATTTACTTATAATCTTTTTGTTGTCTAGGATTATGATTGGATGGGTGCCATACATGTCCACTAGACCCTGATATTTTCCCGAGCCAATAGAGACACAGTTTTACATATTTTCCGGGGAAAAAATATAAAAAAATATCAGTCTTAATATTATCAAACAACACCTTCTTTAAGATTATAGGTCTTAATTATATATTTAGATAGTATCCAATCAACTCTATATGTTTATGTACTTCTATGGAAAATGGATTTGTCTAACCTATAGAAAAAATGTCTTCAAAAAATAATGATATAGTAATTTTTTTGGAAAGATGATTTTTTTCATGTATTTTCATCCACAATCATCATGTTTGTCATATCAAACCCATATCCAAAACAAAAAACTCATCGTCCATGTAAGCTTCCCACTAGGAAAAAAAAGAAAAAAAAAAAGAAGGAACTCAACAAATTATCTATGTGTTCCTAGGAATGAAAATGTATGTATATTTCTAGCATTAAAAATGTGTGAATGTTCCTCATACAAAGACCACGTGTTCGTTCCTATAATGTGTGTTCCTAGTATGAGAAAAATGTGCACATTCATAATAGTAGGAATGTATGTGAAGTCATATAGATAGGGATTTTAATGCGTGGGAAATAGTTGACATGGGGTTGGAGGGGAAGAAGAGGGAGAGAGGGATAAAGAGAGAGAGGAGGGTGAAGAATAATGAGTTGGTGAATGAGAAGAAAAGAGGGGGTAAAGTGAGTGAGTGAGTGGGATTTGAAAAGTGAGAGAGATAGGGAAAGAGGCTAGGGGATGAAGAGGGTCCAAGAGATAATTGTTGAGGATATAGGGAGGAAGATAAATAAGAGGCTGGATTGGGGTCTTGTGAAGGAGGGACTGAGTGGGAGAGAGAGAGGAGATATGGAAAACAAAGCAATAGTGTGTGGTTGATAGGAGAGTGAGATATTGTGTGATTAAGTGAGAGATGTGGGGGTAGAGAAAAAAAGGGAGAGAGTGGAGGGGGAAGAGAGAGGAATAATGAGAGATAGAAAGATGACATAGGGGGTGAATAAGATAGGGGGGAACGAGTGAGAGAGCGGGATAGAGAATTAGAAATAGAAGGAGATAAATAAATAGTTTGAGAGATAGAGAAAGAGAGTAGAGGGGGTAGAAAGAGGGATGGGGATGGGGAAGAGAATGATAGAGAGGGGGAGGTGGGAGGGAGATAGAGATAGAGCTAAAGGAAGGAGATAAATAGAGGGAGAGAGAGAGAGATTAATGGGGAGATTGAGACAAATATACGAGAGATAGAGAAAGAGGGGGTGATAGAGAGAAGAATATATATATATATCTATATATATATATATATATATATATAAGAGAGAGAGAGAGAGAGAGAGAGAGAGATATTTGGGTTGAGGGTTGTTTTTTAAGAGTGATTAAGGGAGTGAGAAAAGGATAGAAAAAGAGAAGAAGAGGAGAGAGTAAGGGTGGAAATTAGGAGGAAGGAGAGAGAGTAAATAGATAGAGTGTGTGGGAAAGTGAGACAAGGAGACAAAGGATAGAAGGAGAGAGAAAGAGATACAACTAGTGTAGGGATAAATATTGATGAAGAGAGAGAGAGAGAGAGAGAGAGAGAGATAGAAAACTCATGAGCCATTTCCTCTACAATCTCTTTGATGCCTAGAGTTTTGATGAACACTTTTAGTTAGGTATTTTACTTGTTTGGTATATGCTGGTTTATGGCAGACTATAAAATTACACAAACAAAAGAGTTAAACATCTATGAACACTAGCAAATAGAGACATATAGTTCTACATATTTTCAACCAAAAATGAATGAACATAAGGATTAGAAAAATTATATTATTATAAAGATAAAACATTTTTTATAATTTGTTTTTAATTATAAATTTTTTAAAAAATGTATATTAATTTTAATGAATTCATTTTTAAAAATATGTAAAGAGTAGGAAATATGAACTGACATGAGTTAAATGATGTGATGATTGTTAGTTTAAAAATGACAATAAATCATATTTCTTAATTTATTTTTATTTTAATATAATATTATGCTATTGACAAAACATAAATACAATTTTCAAAATTATTTGAATATTTTAAATAAATAAAATTTTAACAACTTCACTATATTACTTTATAAATATCAATTTATTCTTATTTTTAGATTTATTGGTCCCTACCCCTTCGGGCTAGGGAATATAGTAATCATTTTTAGTTTGGTTATTTTTTGCATAAATATAGAAATACAAATTTCTTCATTTTAACCAAGATTTTGTTTCAATTTTTCTCTCTTCTCCAATGAGAAAATGGGAATCTTATTTAGCCTCATATTTAGGCAACACTAAACATAAACTTGAGCAAATCGATCACATTTTATACTCAATTGAATTAATGCTAGAATTAATCCTTGAAAATTTAATGTGAATATTCCATAACACATAATAAGCTTCATTTTCGTTGATTTTGGATATTAAGCTATCAAGAGCAGCTTCATTAAGTGTCAAATGCATCTTGCTCTTAGCTCTTTAGTTTTCAAGAGCATAGAATATAAATTTCACACACCTATTCCTCATGGTTGTACACACTTGTTCCTCAAGAAAGATGCAATGGCCCCTTGAAGAGCTCTCGATCTTGGTATTGCAGTAGGTGCACTTATTCCTCAGGAAACACTTGTTCCTCAAGCTCATGGTTGTACATGCAACACTTATTCCTCAAGCTCATGGTTGTACAGATTTATTCCTCAGGAAATCTGCAATGGCCCTGTGAAGGGGTCATGGTCTTGGCATTGTAGTAGATGCAATTATTCCTAAAGCTAGCTGCAATGGAGCCTTGGAGGGATCTCGTCGTTGCTGGTTCCCTTACCTACAAGATGGTAAGAGTATGACAGCAATAATTTCCATTTATTTTCCTGCAATAGCTCCAGACTCTTTGTGATTCTCTTCACACATGAAAAAAAATTATTCTTACCCTTTGATAACAAGGGTTTCGTCAACTTCCAAACAAATTCACTTCCTCGTCAAAGGTTTTGAAGACAAAAGAGAATAGAGATAGGGAGTCAAAAGGGGGGGTTAGTTGACTTACTCGGCGGATTCCCCTTCATTGGTTGGTGCTCATCTTATCTCAATGCTACTGACATCCCATAACTCTGTGTTACTCATCCCTATGTCTGCCATTCTTTCTTGCATTCATTTCGAAAGAAGAGAAAACCTACCAAGGTAGGACTTATTCCTCCAATGGCTTCCTCAATCTCTCGCATGTTAGTGATACTCTTAAGCCACTATTTACAATTCGACTCCCATCAAGCTTACTAACCCTAGGGAATGGTCATATTGGATTTAGCCCATATTTTCTCTGCTCACAATTCGAATCCCATCAATATTTCAATGGATGATGTGCTTCAAAAGAAGGGCTCAGACTCTCTTTGTCATATCCCAATTTCCCCGAAGCAAGCTAGGTGCCCAGATCTCAAAGTGATGGAGACCCATAAGTTAGTTCTATAATTTTTTAAGATTTGCCTTGATGCCTCTATATCTATTGCAAATGTTGGATCAATTGTCCTTCTAAATTATCTTGGTAAACAAGGTGGTGGTACCCTCATCTCTATCTTTGATGGTGAAGTAGGGTTCTATTTGTATTGCTAGTTTTGGATCAATAGATTATGGCACTTATGGCTAATCGTGAGGTACTGATAAATCTTGAAAAATTCTGGGTCGGATTTAGGACTCAATCCAATACATATGTTTCAATATTTTTTCATATAAATATCTAGAACACCCTAACCACAGGTGTACCCACTCTCTATAATCGTTCAAAGCTCCACTAATGAATAAGAATTAAAACAAGAAAGATCTGTCAAGATGCATGCCCACATACTGCCTCCATTGCCAACTTCTGGTACTTTGTTATCAACAAGTGCCTGTCTGGTTGTTGAAGCTTTCCTGCAATGCAATTATCATTTTTATGAATGGCTAGCTGTTTCTGGGAAAACTAGTATTCCTAAAGAATGCTAGCCCTCTAGGTTTGGCAGCTACCCTAGAAGCTAGCTGCAATGGAGCCTTGGAGGGATCTCGTCGTTGCTGGTTCCCTTACCTGCAAGATGGTAAGAGTATGACAACAATAATTTCCATTTATTTTCCTGCAATAGCTCCAGACTCTTTGTGATTCTCTTCACACATGAAAAAAAATTATTCTTACCCTTTGATAACAAGGGTTTCGTCAACTTCCAAACAAATTCACTTCCTCGTCAAAGGTTTTGAAGACAAAAGAGAATAGAGATAGGGAGTCAAAAGGGGGGGTTAGTTGACTTACTCGGCGGATTCCCCTTCATTGGTTGGTGCTCATCTTATCTCAATGCTACTGACATCCCATAACTCTGTGTTACTCATCCCTATGTCTGCCATTCTTTCTTGCATTCATTTCGAAAGAAGAGAAAACCTACCAAGGTAGGACTTATTCCTCCAATGGCTTCCTCAATCTCTCGCATGTTAGTGATACTCTTAAGCCACTATTTACAATTCGACTCCCATCAAGCTTACTAACCCTAGGGAATGGTCATATTGGATTTAGCCCATATTTTCTCTGCTCACAATTCGAATCCCATCAATATTTCAATGGATGATGTGCTTCAAAAGAAGGGCTCAGACTCTCTTTGTCATATCCCAATTTCCCCGAAGCAAGCTAGGTGCCCAGATCTCAAAGTGATGGAGACCCATAAGTTAGTTCTATAATTTTTTAAGATTTGCCTTGATGCCTCTATATCTATTGCAAATGTTGGATCAATTGTCCTTCTAAATTATCTTGGTAAACAAGGTGGTGGTACCCTCATCTCTATCTTTGATGGTGAAGTAGGGTTCTATTTGTATTGCTAGTTTTGGATCAATAGATTATGGCACTTATGGCTAATCGTGAGGTACTGATAAATCTTGAAAAATTCTGGGTCGGATTTAGGACTCAATCCAATACATATGTTTCAATATTTTTTCATATAAATATCTAGAACACCCTAACCACAGGTGTACCCACTCTCTATAATCGTTCAAAGCTCCACTAATGAATAAGAATTAAAACAAGAAAGATCTGTCAAGATGCATGCCCACATACTGCTTCCATTGCCAACTTATGGTACTTTGTTATCAACAAGTGCCTGTCTGGTTGTTGAAGCTTTCCTGCAATGCAATTATCATTTTTATGAATGGCTAGCTGTTTCTGGGAAAACTAGTATTCCTAAAGAATGCTAGCCCTCTAGGTTTGGCAGCTACCCTAGAAACAACAGTTTAAAGAAATTCAATGATTTTCCTATGTGAAACAGATAAGAGAAAGATAATGGAACCAACCTAGAACTTCCACTTAATCCCTTCCTTGATCTCTCTCCCCTTTGACAGATCCTACAACTCCTCCCCGTACTTAACACGCTTGGAGAGTACCTGCACAAGTACAACAACAAAGAACCGTTAAAGAATCATGATCTATTACAACATAAACATTACAGAATCAGATATATAATGAACAAATGATAGCATTCACAAATGATAACATTCACAATTGCACAATCATATGGGAGAAAACTTGAAGAGCTTTATTAATAGAAAGGAGAATTACAACCCAGTTGTCTGATCCAGTGCCATCCTCCTAGCTTCAATCCTTCTTCAACTCTTGAAATAGCAAGATCACTCCAACAAGAATACAATGCTCTCTCCTCAATTACAAACTATCATCACTTGCAATTCACAATATTCCAGCCTCCCGATCTCTTGGATTGGAGATCTACTTATAGATGTTTGCAAGGGTGTGAGTCATCCATGGGGTTTGATTAGTGTCATTCCACTTGTTATAATTGGTTCCACAAGAGAAGGGTCTGGAGATGGTTTCCTAGATCCCTTACTCATCCTTAGGCGAATTCAGAGAGGCAAGTGGCACAGGAGAAGTTTCTAGAAGATTCCATGAGCAACCAATTAACAAACTGTCCCAGACATTTGTCCATCCTCACCCATCGCACCCTATAGAAGGCCTAAATAGTATTCATTTCACCCTGGAAGTGTACCACTTCGTATGCATCACACTTTACCAGTGGAGCAGTTAGTATGATTCAATTTAGGCAATTTCTAGATGGTTTCTCAGATGGAACTTTTGGGGAATGATGCATTCAGATGACTATGTTCCTTTAGGGTATGAAACAACTCTTTTAGGGGTTAATGAGCCTTAATACATCAACATATAAGTTTGGGGTTGATGTGCCCAAATATGTCTATAACAGTTTCACCCTAAAGCATGAGGTCGTAAATATTCATGTCGGGTGAAATGCTTTATCATGAGGATCCGAAGTTTCAAACTGGAATGTGACCTGCATGAGTTACAATTAAATACATCATCATAATATGATTTTCATGATCCAGCTGAGGGAGGCATTCCCATGCTCAGCTTTATAAATTTCATTTCATGTACATAGACCAAATAGTCATCTACAGATACAGACTAGTGATTCTACAGACATAGAGTCACAATCCATGATTAAGATGACCATCTGTGTAGAGCTTTTGTACATTTTATTTTTTTATGTCCCTGAATATATCACAGTTCAGATGGATGAAACTAGATCTGGGGTATTCGATTCAATCTTCACCCGATGTACAAGTCAAACCATGTGAAGAGATGTTTTGAAGTCGAACATGCAAAGACATCGCCTGATTACCAGCCAATGATGTGAGTTGTTAACAGACGAGAGAGGAATAATTGATAATGATCATGATTCTCAAGGTACTACAGTATAATTCACGTGGTTTGAATACATGATCCGATTTCGAACACCATGAAAAATATTTTGGTCGAAGGCCATTGATGTCAACCTCTCGTCGGTAGTGAGAAACTTGCAATTGATGTATGCAAGCTTCAAAGCACTGAAAGGGTTGTTTCTGGGTCAACTTCTTGGATAATGAGCTGATGTCAACAAGAAGCGACTCGTGGTAGGAGGGCCTTAATTTGTCCCACATCTACGACACGAAACGAATCAAATGATTTCTGGAGGTGAAAATGAACTGACGACACAAGGTTCAGGAATGGTGGTCATGAAAAAATGAAGGTTGGAGGTATTGCAATGTATGAGACATTAACTGGATGGTGATTTCTCAACTGAATGGATTCTCTTGAACATGTAGGCAACACTGAGATGAATTGATAGCATTAACCCCAAAAGATGGATGGTATGAAAGGCCAATGGTATGATGACTGGTGAAAGGAATAACCCAACCCAACTCAATCATGGAGATGGAGTGAAAGTGTCATGTTCAAGAGAACTTGCTACCATAAATTCTTCAAGTTTTTTCCCTTTTTCCCCAGTCATTGCTGACTAGTACCTCTTTATTTTTGTCAAGCTTGAGGAGGATAACATATGCGTGTTCTATAATTTGCCCTTCGGGAAAACATGTCCCTATTTATATTTTAACGAGTCTAGTGACAATGAAACTCAATCTCGTCTGGATGGACAAGTTTGTTGCTATTATTTTAATGAGTTTAACGATAAGGATAACTCTGTCCTTTTCATTTTTAGAGTGTTTGAAAAGGGACGAAAAGAAAAATCCATAAGTTCTTTTTCGTAAAGTAATCCCTCAGGTCCGAAAAAGGATCAAATAATACAGGAGGGATGAAATTTCCAATACTTTAATGAGCTAGAAAGGACAAACGCTCGACAATCTTTTCATGGTTAAAGGGTCTGAAAAGAGTTTAAAGAGGACTCTATTTTGAGGAAGGAGTGTTGTCTAGGGTAGCAACTAGCTCCGGTGATGTTGGAACTTCCCAAAACATGTTGATTTATGTGAAGAGGCTGGCTAATAAAACCACTCATTGCAACTGTTCCTCAAAAGAGGGTAAAAAAACCAAGTGAAAGTGTATGATCGGCCAAAGAGATTGTGGTGATGAGATGAAAACAACCAAGGCTGAAAAGGATGACAAAATGGCAATCACAAGGGTTAATAATTGAAAATGGGTTCATTTTTAGAAAAGCTTGAACCATGGGGAACTATGCTTGGATTTGGTTTCATGTTTATACAAGCTTGAAATGAACAAACTATGCTTGGCTTCAGTTTCTTTTTTACGCAAGCTTAAAACGAAAAAATATGCTTGAATTGATTTACATGCCCCCAGCATGATGAAAAGGAGAGTCTCTTATAACTAGATGGAAGTCACTACAGTGAAGCAGGATGGTTATTGAACACCTCTTTGGCTTCGTCTAGATAGACAAAGGTGAATGGTGTGATAGACCAATCACATAACCTACAGGGAAACTTATCTTTACCATTAGGTGCATTGCCCCCCTAGCTTCATTACATTCACCTAATTAGACTACTCATGGCTATGAGGATAGTTCTTTTATGAGATCAAGTGAAAGTCTCGACTTGGAACTTGGGACCTTGTTTCATTTTTAAAAGAGCTTGATACAAGACAAGGAATTATGCTCGTAAGTTGTTTCATTTTTTATGAGGTTGACACAGTAAAAGAACTATCCTCATTCTCCTTGGTTTCATTTTTTAACGAGGTTGACACAAGACAATGAACTATCCTCGGTACTGCTTGTTTCATTTTTTAACGAGGTTGACACAAGACAACGAACTATCCTCCAATTCCTTGGTTTCATTTTTTAACGAGGTTGACACAAGACAACGAACTATCCTCGGAGACCCTTGGTTTCATTTTTTAATGAGGTTGACACAAGACAACGAACTATCCTCAGACTCCTTGTTCAGAACTCATAAGTGGTCATGAAGGAGAGATCTAGTTCCAATGCCCCCAGTACATAATGTACAACATCACTGAATTCATCGTTAGTCGATGTAGGTATGGAAAAAGTTGCCAAATAATTAACCCGTGGCGGGGATGATACCATTGGTACAAAAGGACCATTTAGGGAAGATGGTTGACTAGGAACCATATTTGGACCGGGAAATGAAAGCTGGTCAATAGTGACAATCCTGCCTTCATGCAGGAAACAAATCACTCGAAAGAGTGTTGAAACAATAGCTCCCATGTGATAAACATAGTCACGCCCAAGAAGTAAATTATAATCTAAAGGTCCTGGGACTACCATCACGTTTAGATAAACGGTTTTTCCTCCCAAAGTGATAGGTAACTGAGGAAGGATCCCTAATGATCGACTGGTTCCTTTGTTAAGGCCCAACAAATTCTGTGTAACAGGCACAAGTGGTGGCGAACTGAGCGCTTGCCAAGCAGTTGAGGAAAGTATACTTACTGATGCACCTTCGTCTATAATAGTGCCAGATACAATCATTTTACAAACTTGTACTATGATATGGAAAGGCACATAAGAAGGAAGGTGGGATCCTACCGGTCGATTCCAATCAAAGGAAGTGACTAGAATACTTGGAGGGGGTACCGTAGAAACGAGAGAATTAACCCCTTGAGCTACGAGAACTGGAGGAATTTCCTCCTGTGTTGATGGAACAGATGGACTTCCCCCAAGCTCATTTGAATATGAGGAAACAAAAATAAATTGAGCAGTATCATTTTCACTCTCTTCAGGAAAGGTACAATTAGTTGAAGGTGAAATCGGGTCAGCAGTTACCTCGACCTGTTGATTTGGATTGGGTAGAGACTCATAGGATTCACTTTCAGAGAAAGTGGTTTCGATCGACGGTTGATTTTGGCCAGTCGGTTCATCAACTAGTGAAGGATTTAGGGAGAGTTCCCTGTAACCAAATGGAAGTCGCTACAGTGAAGCAGGACAATTATCCAACACTCTTTTGGCTTCATCAAAATAGGGACAAAGATGAAAGGGGTGATTACCTTCACATAACCTACATGGAAGGTTGACTTTTCCCTTTTTTCCATGAACTTTACTATCACTAGTTGATGGTGTGTTACCAACATAATCTCTAGAGGTTGATGACATGGGATGGTGTGAATGGAAAGAACATTCTTTCAAGATCCGAGGAAAGTAAGGACAATTTCGATGAAAATGGTCTCCCAAATTATGCATGGATATTTGACTTTGTGAGGCTTAACAGATGGATTTTCATCAGATGTTGCATTGAAAGCAATGGTTGCTTGGTTGCCCCCTTGCTGAATTGGCTTCTTCTTCTTCTTCTTCTTCCCTTTCTTCTTCTTCTTAGTCACCTGGTTACTAGTACCAAAACTTTCACCAAGCAAAGAGGAAGAGGGGGAGTAAGAAACAAAAGAGGAAGAAGGAAAAGGGTCAACCTCAGGATCAACTGGAGGTTGATTTTGTCAATCACGACATTTTGAACCAAAGAGATTGAAAATGGCCATACTGGTAGGCTGATGGTAAATCTCGGAAGGGACAATGTAGCCATATAAGGAGCACCAATATTTTTGAAAGAAGGAAAAGGACTAGGATTCCTATCAGAAGAGGTTCCTTAATCAGTGGACTCCGGATTTGTCACCATATGTTCCAACCTAAGATCAACTAAGGAAAATGGATGTTATTTCGAATTCAATCAATTTTAATGATGCTTAGACACAACTTTGCTTTTTCATTTTTTAAGAGTCGAGAAAAAGCTAAAGATGACTCTAGTCTCCTTTGATTTTTAATGAGCCTGAAAGGAAAAATGCTTAGATGGACCTTTTCTTTTAGAGAGTCAAAAAGGAACAAAAGTGACTACTCTGGAGAATCTAGACAAAGGGATTATCAAATCAATCACAAAACTAGAATATACACCCTTGTGATAAATTAAAGAGAAATTACCAAGGACTTATGTACAACAGTCAATCTTCCCAAATGTTGTGTTCAATGCATTGCGATCAACAAGGTAGTAGACTCGGTTTCCTATTAATAAAGGATTTAAGCCTATCGTGGTCTCCCAATATATATGCGACGGTATGGGGAGCACAAGTCTGTGCTAGCACTTATCATATCAAGGAGGAGGAATCACCCAACCTTCAATGAAAATGATAGACACTAGTTTTAATGATGCTGGAACATGTCACTAGCCTAGACCTCTAGATATGTTACGTTAAGTTCCAAAGCATTGTTAGGTTCATTGAAATTCATTTTAAAGTTGATCTTATTTAGAGTTCGCCTTTCAATGGTTCACTGCATTATGTGATCTGAAATTCCTAATATGCAATCTACAATGATAAACAATCTTTGTTTATTTGAGCAATGAAAATCCTAGCTACTAGGGAAACAAGATAACAGTGGTTTTAAGAAAAGAGCACACACTAGTGCATTTCCCTAAATCATTTTTTTGCACACAAATCATAAAATGCTAAATGCAAATGCATGTATTTGTTTTCACTTTCCTTAATGTGAATGATGCAAAAAAGAAAACTAAATGCAGTAAAGATCTGAAATATTTCACTCAAAATAACATTTTCGACAATTTCTTCTTCAAAAGAGAAAGGAAGACTCAAAAACGACATTTTCAATTCTGAACAAAAAATACTTTTGACACTTTTAATGTAAACAAATCAAATCAAATGCATTAAGAAAAGTTCGATCGATTATCAAGGGAAGGAAGAATTTATGACACTTATATTTTCGACATAAAATGACAATTACGACACTTTTGTATCAAAGCGACAAATTGACTAAAACAACTTTTTGACAAAGGATTGTAAATGAGGAACAAATACACAAAAAAATTCACTAATCCTAATGTAATCAATGCTGGTTTAAGTGATGCAAGTAAGCTTCAGTAAAGAGGCATCGTTCATATGCAGCAAAACAACCAAACAAAACTAAAAACAAGGTTAAAAACCCTCAATTTCTAGATGGAAAAAGAGTTCAGTCAATCATCGCACCTAGGCTTCACAGAAATTGAGATGCATCACACTTACTACACTTGGGAGGTGTTATGCATACTGAGTCACAGTGGAAGATAGTGCGATGGTCTAGGGAGCACAATTGAAATGGGTTTTGGCTCAAATGTAGAGTTGTTTTCAATGAATTAAGCTAGGTTTTGATGAACAATAATAAGCAAAGTATGATGGAATGTCTTGAGAGGTTACTTAGCTACCAAAAGGGCATCTAGATGTGCTTGCAAGTCAAATGTTTAATTCATAAACTAAACCAGAGATTGACTGAAACAACATTCATCTACTATGAAATTGCAGAGCAAGAGCAGTTCGAAGGCTACCTGGCTGACTTCAGACTCTGTCTATAGTTTATCAAATTGAACATAAAACAAAAAACAAACATTTTTTTGTTCCCCAATGGAGTCGCCAATTTGTTTTTGTGAAAACTAGTATTCCTAAAGAATTCTAGCCCTCTAGGTTTGGCAGCTACCCTAGAAACGACAGTTTAAAGAAATTCAATGATTTTTCCTCTGTGAAACAGATAAGAGAAAGATAATGGAACCAACCTAGAACTTACGCTTAATCCCTTGCTTGATCTCTCTCCCCTTTAACAGATCCTACAACTCCTCCCCGTACTTAACACGCTTGGAGAGTACCTGCACAAGTACAACAACAAAGAACCATCAAAGCATCGTGATCTATTACAACATAAAAATTACAGAATCAGATATATAATGAACAAATGATAGCATTCACAAATGATAACATTCACAATTTCACAATCATATGAGAGAAAACTTGAAGAGATTTATTAATAGAAATGAGAATTACAACCCAGTTGTCTGATCCAGTGCCATCCTCCCAGCTTCAATCCTTCTTCACCTCATGAAATAGCAAGATCACTCCAACAAGAATACAATGCTCTCTCCTCAATTACAAACTATCAGCACTTACTTGCAATTCACAATATTCCAGCCTCCTGATCTCTTGGATTGGAGATCTATTTATAGATGTTTGCAAGGGTGTGAGTCATCCATGGGGTTTGATTAGTGTCATTCCACTTGTTACAATTGGTTCCATAAGAGAAGAGATTGGAGATAATTTTCTAGATCCATTATTCATCCTTGGGCGAATTCA
Source organism: Pinus tabuliformis (assembly GCA_031772625.1). Lineage (NCBI taxonomy): Eukaryota > Viridiplantae > Streptophyta > Pinopsida > Pinales > Pinaceae > Pinus > Pinus tabuliformis. The sequence goes on from CM062816.1 coordinate 1,468,045,240, forward strand.
GAGAGGCAAGTGGCACAGGAGAAGTTTCTAGAAGATTCCATGAGCAACCAACTAACAAACTATCTTAGACATTTGTCTATCCTCACCCATTGCACCCTATAGAAGACCTAAATAGTATGCATCGCACCCTGGCAGTGTACCACTCAGTATGCATCGCACTTTGCAAGTGGAGCAGTCAGTATGGTTCAATTTAGGTAATTTCTGGATGGTTTCTCAGATGGAACTTTCAGGTAATGATGTATTCAAATGACTATGTTCTGTTAGGGTATGAAACAACTCTTTTAGGGGTTGATGAGCCCTAATACATCGACATATAAGTTTGGGGTTGATGTGCCCAAATATGTCTATAACACTAGCACATGTGATACACACGAGACATAACAAGTAATGCATATCATCTCCGTGTTTAAATGCCTATTAATTTTAAATATTGTATATAATACACTTGCAGTAGTATTGTATATCATGTTATTTTAAGTGTTTCTAAGAACTTTCATGATCTAGGTTACATGGCACCAGAGGTGCATGACAAACTTGATTTTATACCTTTTGGAAACAGAGTTTGTTGGTTTTTACATGGCATGAGAGGTGCATGACAAACTTGATTTATATCTTTTTCAAATAGATTTTGTTTGTTTTTTTAAGGAAAACATTATTTCTGAGAACTTTCACGATCTAGATCAATTCTTATGTTATGTTTGCAATATGTAGTTGTTATATTTTGTTTTGCATTGGCAAACAATTGATTCATCAATCATGCATCCTATATTGTTATACTAATGCTACATATTGCAAACATTGATGTTTCAAAGCTCATTTTATCACACTTCTAAGTTGCTTAGGCTTTGAAACTGGTATCTTTGCTGATTAGATAAATTTTGATGTTAATGCTGAGATATCTACCACCAGGATAAAGAGCAGGTTTACCCAACTAACATAAATTTCTCACTTATTGGTAGGAAAAGAGTGATCTTAGTCATTTAGAGAACAATGTCTCATACGTGTAGCGTGTTTGTACTTACCTAGCTCCTGCAGGTTGTAAGTACTCTTCACGCATTTTCCCACCATTCATACAACAATAATAAATCCTTCTTGAGAAAGTGATAAGCTTGCATATTCTGTTGTAGGAAATGTTCAAAGATTTTGGAGAGATTCTTTCTGATATTACTGGGTTTGATTCATTCTTTGCAATCAAATGATGGTGCAACAATGCTTCTAATTTGTGAGTGTGAGGCCATCGTACTTGGCCTTACCTAATATAACCAAGGTCATGGCTTTCAATATTCCAAAATTAGAGGCTTGTCCTTATGTTGAATATTTCTCAAGAAATGAACCCTTATTCATTGCAAAATATATTGGCAACATAATAATTTATTTTGTCAGGAAACTGTGTTTTGTGCTTTGTATACATGGTTACAACACTATGCAAATTGTATGGCATTTCTTTTTAGGTTCCTTGGTTAATTAATAGATTGATGAGATCACTAATATTCCTTTCCTCTATTAAATAATGTGCAAACCACATATTACAATCATAGAATATTTTTTTGTGTGTTTTAGTTTGCTCTGATCTTTTTGGTTGATCTAATCTATTAAAACACATAAGACATTCTTTATAATCTCATCTACAACCATATGCTCCAGGCATTTGTCATTGGACTGAACCTGTAGCGCTCAGTGAATAGGTAGAAGAATGGGCATGTGACAATGCCCTATCTTAGATTACCTTTATGCCTTTCCAATTTTACTAATTCGTTTGTGGATGTCGTGAATGTCCAATCAAGCCCCCCACATCTTATCATTGTTGTGATTGTTGAGTTTAATTAATAGGCATTCCATTCCTTGAACTATAGTTCACACTTCCCTTTGTTGATTTGTAGTGTGATGGCATAGAACAAAAATTGCATTGATTTGTTGTGTGATCGCATAACACAGAAACTGCATTGAGACCAAATGTGGGAAGGAAAAACAAAGTAGGTGTTGTGATCACACATACATTCAAAACAACACAGTATATTATTTTTTGTCATTCTCGTTGCTTGTATGTCAAAGGAGAGAAAGTTGTTTTAGGAGGACAGTGTATGCACAGTCATATTTCAGGATATGATACTTAGCTCAAAGAGATGTCCATTCATTTGATTTGTTTCTTGTTTTATGTTTGGTGTGTGTGTATTTGAATGAAGTGAACCAAATTTGCACAAAAATGATATTTTGGACCTCGTGGACTATGGTGAGGAGATCCCTAGTCCATATTCCATTTTCAAATAAAGACAAAGATCTTTTAGAAATTTGGAACAACACCAGGGATTTGAAGGTTGTCTATATGACTGAGCCATCGGAGGATAGGCCTGAACCCGTAGGCACCTAGTCATTGAGTCATGCAATGAACAATTTTCCTTCTTTTTTATTCCACTCTTGAGCTCACTGAGATGTCATGAAATGAAAACAATCATCAATTAGTGTCAATCCTAAGACATCTTTTCAACCTAAAAAAGACAATTTGATAATATTCATAGAAAATCATGTTTGCAATTGATAAATAAGCTTCAAGAGAGAACATTGAAAGGATAATGTTCACTCTTAGCATGTGTAAACATGTAAGAGTTGACTAGGAATCTAATCTAGGCTTTAGCAAGTAAGGTGGGGAGAAAAAATTGTAGCCAAAGGTCTTCTCAAACAATTTTTCTTAACCCAGATCAATAGATGTTTCATCTACAACATCATAACAAACTGACTCGGATACCAGTGCCACTGGTGCAAAGTCTATTTTTGCTTATGTTGTTCAACAACTGAACCAACTGGCTCAACATTGGCAGTCTCTATAGGATCAAATGCGATAAAACTACGTAATATTCTCTCTCAAACATTTACATCAATAATCTATTGTAGAAGTAATTTGTTTCAAATCTTTCACATATACCTGGGCCCTTCCTTAAGGGAGTTAACCCATAGCTAGTAGCTTTGATATCAATTTAAGAACCTAATTGCACAAACAAACTTATTTTACATTAGATTAAAAACACATATAAATACACCAATCATTGGTTGATGATAGAAATTCTATCTTAACCACACAATCAATTAGTTGAGAAAATATCTCAATCAAACACCAAATTAGGAGTTATATTAGTTGGACTAAAGATCTCAAATCCAACTAATTAATGATAAAAAAACTCACACAACAATAACATTTAATGATGAGGAACATCATTCAATATGCACAAAACAAGTAGGAGTTAAATCTCCAACATTTATATTTTCCCATACCCAACTACACATCAAATGCTCATTCATTTCATTCTACAATATCTCTACATTATTTGCATCTTATACTTATAATTATACAAGATATCACATATATTCTTATGCTACACATCACTTTTGTGTACGAAATATAAATACATTATTATATAATACATTTAGAATTGTAATGATAAGATCTTGTTAGATCCTCTTAGATGACTTAATAATTATGACATCAATGATTAAGAATGCATATCATAAGTTGATGACCATAAGAGGTACTCTTAATTTATCTCACACTTTGCATTAATATTTGAATATTTTTGTTTCAATGTTGATATAATGAGAAACATGAGCATTTGGTTTATGAGAGTAATTTCTCTCATTTGGTGAATGAGAATAATTTCACTAGAGAGAGTAATTTCACAAGAATCTACATCTTATATGTACAAGTATGTTGGTATATATTATTTACTATACTCTTTATAAGAAAGATATTTTATTAAAAATAATTAATTTCCAAATGGTATTTGACATCAATTGTTTCAAGTTATGAAAACCAATATCTTATTCATGTTTTTGTATACGATTTTTCTTTGATCTTAGGAAAAATATTAGAAACTTAATCACCTATCGATGAGGTTGAGTTATGTGTACTATTATACTCAATTGGAGCATAAGAAATTGTTGTACTTTTACAATGTCTTAAACTACTTATACAAATATTTATAGAAAAAAAAAATCATAAGTAACATGAGTTATTAAGATTGTAAGCTAATAATTTATTTCTTGATGCACATGGATAAGTTTTTAGCTAAAGAATAATACACCTATGTTATATTATATTGATTTATAGATTTGAGGGAAAACATATTTTATCTACCCAAATATGTATATGAATGATTTTTCTAGTATATGTTTAAAAATATCATGAAAAAATGGATTGATTTTCATCACCATAAGAAGAAAAATTAATTCTTGTATGACTACTTGAAAATTCAGAAGTTCTAAAAGTTATAATCCTTCAACATAAAGGAGGCAAAGAAGATTCTTGGATATGACATGGAATAGATGCTGATATTCATTTATTATCTTTGGTAACACTAAATGTTTTCCATAGGAAAGGAGTAAGAGATACATGAAGATATTGTTATTGAGAAAGACATCACTACTAGGATGTTGATATAAGAGTCGATCTCTATTTGTAAAGTGCAAAATGCTATTCTTGTCAAAAGATCTCATGGAGTAGTGAGTTCAAATTCTCATACAAAAAAGAAGAGTAAAAAAAAAGGAGAAAAAAAAATCCTTAAAGAAAATGAAAAAAAATGAATCTACCATTGATTTGGAGATCAAGAGTGGTAAAATTTGTAACTTTAAATTTCATTACAGAAGAGAGGTCTTAACAACCCAAAAATATTTCATTTTTCACCTACAGGAGGTTTGTTTCTACTTCACTTGATAGTAGAAGAAATGAAAGTAAGGAAAATGAACACACTAATTATATCCTTCCTAAAAGAGAAAGTATATCAAGAAATAAATAGGAAGTATTATCCAAAGGGAAAATTGAGGTCAAAGTTAATTATGATGAAAATATGAAAAATTGGATAATTTCAAATAAACCCTTCTTACCTAAGTTGATTAATTAAAGAGTAAAAATGTAATTGAAAATTAGATAAGGTTGTAAACTTTATCCATAGTTGAATATATTCTCATTATTTTGAATAATTGTACTTATGATAATAAGATTAAGAATATGTTCAAAATGAAAGTCAAATAAAAAAGGTGATAGAAAGTTATTATAATACTTTTAATATTAAAGAATTAAAGGGCTTTAGTTGGTTTAAATTATATAACTCCCATGGAAAATGTTTAAAAAAAGAATTGATTTAAAAAAATAAAAATTCCATTTACACATAAGCATATTCACCTACAACAATTAATTTGAAAATAGATTATTAAAAAATACTTTGAATCTCATCCATAAAACTTTAATGCAATAAACAATTTTATATAAACAATTTCAAATAATTTTTCATTAATTTTTCAAATAATTCTATAGAACTTACCACATCTAAATAATTGTTTTTTTGGTCAAAATCCAGCCTAGAGTCCCAACGGCAATTCCTATTTCCACCTCTATCAGTCCATAAATGCGCGGCTACATGCGCCCTCGATAGCCCGATATAACACGCTGTTATTTTTTTTTTTATCTAGTCATCACCGCCTGCGTGTTATATCGGGCTATCGACAACACATAATCTTCGTTAATTATCGTATCCTTATTCATAAATATTCATTTGTACGGAAGACATAAGCTCTCATTTCTCTTTTGAAATTGCTTTTAAAATATTACTTTTAAATTAGATATTTTAATAAACCAACCTCAGGAACATTAGTGAGCGAAATTCAGAAGTATAACCCCTACCTGGGTTTTACAAGCCGTGCGCATGGATCTCACACATGCACAAGATAAGACCCTGGGGTTAGAGATACCTAGAGTAAGCCTGTGAAAAATGAATGGATCGACAGTATATATGCAGTAACTTAAATAAAACAATACCTGTTTCATGCCGAGGATAATAATGGCTCCATAGTCCAGCGGTCGAAGAGTCAAACGCCCCACTTGTCCATCGTGGAAAGGCACAATATCATGCATCAAGACAACCCTCGGCTCAAATAGAGAACAAATCCCATCACACACCATTTTTGCGGGTAAAGGAGACTCGATATTACCTCTCTACGGCTTGCCAAAAAGCATGGAGACCGAACGATAAAAACCACAAAATTAGTAACAGGCGAGAGGCAGAGCACTAGGACTCTCCACCTCGAAGAGCAAATGAGCAGGAACGCCAACGGGAACCTAAGTGTTGGCAAGTGGATAATCCCAAAGTGAACACCACCATAAAATTGTGCAATCTAAATCGACGGACAGGACAGCTAACACCTGTCATAGCCAAAGAGATAAGTGGAGTGACAACAAATCGAATTAATGCCCGGAAACAGTTGATAGGAGGCCACGTACAGCCAACCATAAATTCCAAGGTAAGCTGGAACCCAAACACCATGTGAAGGATCGCATGGATTGCGGGGGTTGGTAAAAACCACTGTGGTTTTAGTACCCCGAAACCGTCAGTCAGATGTGACTTAATTTTATATTAGATGCGGCATGTAAATAATAACTATGAAATTACGAGAAAGGTAGAATGTGAGATTTATACATTAATGCAAATAGATATGTAGCTAGGTTAGAGTTAAAAAAAAATTATGCATTGATTTTATTGATTTACATAGATGTGTGTTACAAATGGTATTAGAGCCCATGCTCGCATATTGAGACCTCTAGGTTGTCCTAACAGTTAATAAAGTTGCAATGATCCTATATATGTATGAAGCAAATAAATTGAGTTGTGACTACTTGTGAACAAAGAGAAGGTGAATTAGCATCAGGGATACAATGCATAGCAGCCCCATATCGTCGAGCCAACTAGAGGTGCCTTATGTAGAGGCCAACCTAGAATTATGGGTGCAATTGGGAGAAGAATCGAGACATGCTAACATTGCCTTACTTGAGCCAGTACAACAACTTCGAGCAGAAATGATGAACCTCAAAACAGACAACGAGCGATTGAGGTAGGAGCAGGAAAAGATTCTTAAGAGTTTGTCAGATCGGCAAAATCAGAGAGGACCAGATCCCAGTATAGAAAATAGGGAAAAGACCCCAACTGCTCATAATGAGGAAGATCATGCAGAATCCGCAGAGGGCCACAAAGAAGAAGATGAAGAGTGTTTAGATAATGTTTTCGACCAAAGAAAACCAAAAAGAACAAAAATAGAATTACAAGGTGAGCTCAAAAAAATCAGACCCTCACTGTTCGAAGGGGATTCAGAAGAAGCGGTGGAAGCTTGGCTAATAGACATGGGTAAATACTTCTAGATCTATGAATACACCGAAAAAATTAAAGCAAGTCTTGCATTTTACCAATTACGAGGAATAGCCACCCTCTGGTGATAAGAAATTAAAACCGTAAGGAATATTGATGAAGAACAAGTAACATGGCAAGAATTCCAGAAACACTTTAAAGACAAATACTTAACCAAGCGTTATTATGACTAAAAAGCAAAAGAATTCCATGAATTAAGACTGGGGACCTTAACCATGGATGAGTATGTAGCACGCTTTACTTCTCTGTTGCATTACGGCCCCTATATGCAAGAAGAAAAAGCTAATATCCAATGGTTTATTAGTAGTTTGCCTAACTTCATGAAGGAGAAATTAGAATTCGACTACCCTAAAACCATGGACAATGCGGTCCGGAAGGCTCGCATCTATTATCAGCAGATGAAGAAAAAAGTTGAAGGATCTAAAGGAGTTGTTGCCAAGAAAATTAGGAATTTTCCACCAAACAGACATCAGAGAAACATGCATGGCAGGAATAATCCACAAAGGAAATTTGGAAAGTTTGTAAGGAATCCACCCAGAACTCAGACCTTCACTGAGAATAGACAACCTGAAGGAATTAAAAGAATTGTTACTGAATAGCCAGCAAAACCGCCACTACAACACTGGGGATGCGGGGAGGCACATTATTACAAAAACTGCCCGTAGAAAACTCGAATTGAGAAACTTTCTAACATGCAAGAAGCCTCTATGATAGGGGATATCACAAGGAGCGTGCCTAATATTAATGTGGCTTTGGACGATCATCAGGCGGAGTATCAACCTACTATGATCGAATGCAAAGGTACGATTGTTGGCCAATCTGTTTCTATTTTATTTGATCCAGGCGCTAGCCTGAGTTATATTAGTCCTAAGGTGGTAGAAATATGTCAACTGCAAAGCAATAAATACAAACATTCATGACTAATTCAACTAGCTACTAGTACCAAAAGAAAGGTGTTGACCAAAACAGAAAACTGTTCTATAATAATTTCAGGACAACCTATTCAGGTCAATCTGAATATTCTTCCCCTAGGCTCATATGATCTATTAATAGGGATGGACTGGTTAGAAGATTGCTAGTCCCTAGTAGATTGCAAATAAAAGGCCATAATTTATCTTACCGAGTCAGGACAGCAGAAGGAAATTCAAGGAATTAAGAAGAATATCAAGCTACGCCCTATCACAACCAACCAACTCGGAAAGTGTATAAGAAAAGCGTGCCAGATTTATGTTGTTCAAGTAGGGTACAATAATGATAAAAATAAAATGACCTCTCTTGAGAATATTCCTGTAATCTAGGATTTCTTAGATGTATTTCCTGAATCTATTCCAAGATTTCCACCAAGGCGAGACATTGATTTTACAATTGAATTAATTCCCGGAGCAACCCCTGTTTCGAAAACCCCTTATGGTATGAGTGTTCCAAAATTGACTGAACTTATAATGCAGCTACAAGAGCTATTAGGTAAAGGATACATACACCCAAGTGTGTCTCCTTGGGGAGCCCCAGTACTATTTGTACATAAGAAGGATGGGACCCTACGATTATGCATCAATTATCGTCAACTGAATAAGCTGACCATAAAGAACAAATACCCACTACCTCACATTGATGACTTATTTGACCAAGTACAAGCAGCTAGTGTGTTCTCGAAAATCGACTTAAGATTCGGGTACCATCAAATCAGAATAAAGGATGAAGACATCTGTAAAACCGCATTCCGAACTCGTTACGGACATTATGAGTTCGTGGTATTGCCTTTCGGCCTTACCAACATACCAGCCACACTCATGAGCCTAATGCACGGTATTTTCTAGCCCTTTCTGGATAAGTTTGTATTGATTTTCATTGATGATATACTAATATACTCTAAAAAATAAGTAGAACACGAACAACACTTGAGGACGATACTGCAAATTTTGCGAGAAAACCAGTTATATGCAAAGTTTAGTGAATGCGATTTTTACAAAGATCAAATTTAGTACCTAGGCCATGTTATATTAGTAGAAGGGAAAATTGTGGATTTAGAGAAAATCAAAACTATCATGGAATGGATTGCACTGAAAAATGTGGCCGACATAAGATCATTCTTAGGCTTGGCAGGGTATTATCGCCGATTTATAAAGGACTTTTCAAAGATTTCCTTCCCAATGACTTCACTTCAGAAAAAAGGATGAGCCTTCCATTGGACAACAGAATGACAACAAAGCTTTGAGTAGCTGAAACAATTGCTCACAACTGCCCCGATGCTGAGGGTAGCAGATCCGGAAAAATCCTTTGTAGTATGTACTGATGCAAGTAAAGAGGGCATCAATGGAGTACTAACTCAATAAGGAAAAGTTATTACTTATGAGTCATGAAAACTGAAGGATTATGTACATTGTTACTCAGCCTATGATTTGGAATTGACCGCGGTAGTGCATGCACTAAAGATGTGGTGGCACTACCTTCTGCAAAGGAAATTTTTGTTGTTAACTGACCATAGCAGTTTGAAAATTTCTTTAATAAATCTAATTTAAATGCACGACAGCTCAAATGGACATCATTCCTAAGTGAATTTGATTTTGACTTGAAACACATCAAAGGAAATGAGAACCTGGTAGCTGACGCTTTAAGCAGAAAATTGCATTGCATCTATGAGGTCCATTTCAGTCATGCACAATCTAACCTACCAGGAGTTATCCGAGAAGCTTCCCTTAAGGATCTGGAATATGCATTCTTATGGTAGCAAGCTTCAGAAGCCCAAGTAAGAGGGTAGGAATGTGAGTATGTAATCAATTCTGATAATATGTTAACATTCTGAAATCAAATCTACATTCCTAACCAGATTTCTGTGAAGTGATTGTTACTAGATGAGTTTCATAGGAAACATTATGTTGCCCACCCAGGATACCAAAAATTGTATTATGCCATTAAGAAAAGTTATTTTGGCCCGGTTTACGAAAATATGTGGCTGAATATTTATCTAAGTGCTTAGAGTGTCAATTGGTGAAAGCAAAACATCAACATCCTGCGGGTCTATTGCAACCACTACCCATTCCAGAGAGGAAATGGGAGACCATAACTTTAGACTTTATTACAGGATTACCTCATAGTAGAAAGCATCACGATTCAATCATGGTGGTTGTAGAAAAACTGAGTAAGACTGCTCATTTCATCCCTGTAAAATCCACTTACAAAACAATGGAGATCACAAATATATTTATGAGAGAAATCTTTCGCCTACACGGGATACCCTAAGTAGTGATCTCTGATAGGGATGTAAAATTTACATCCACCTTCTGGAAAACTCTCTTTGCAGGATTGGGAACCCAAATTCATTTTAGTATTGCTTATCATCCACAGATAGATGGCCAGACATAATGAGTAAATCAAGTTATGGAGGATATGTTGCACATGCAACAACCATAGAAATGGGAGGATTACCTCCACTTGGTGGAATTTGCCTACAACAACAGGCATCATGAATCTTTGGGTATGAGTCCCTTCGAGGTACTTTACGGGAGGAAGTGTTGGCTCCCCATAGATTGGAATAGTCCGGAAAATAAATTAGCCTTGGGTCCCGACATGCTAGCAAAAATGGAAGCTAACATTAAGAAAGTTTTCCAGAACTTAAAGGCAGCACAAGATAGGCAAAAAGTGTATGCAGGTAGGAAGAGGACTCATAAAGAATTCCAGCTGGGTGACGACATGTACCTAAAGGTGAAACCTCAGAAGAGAACCTTGCACATTTAAAGTTGTGGGTTAACAAACAAAGACGACCATCTTTAGGCGGTTAATAGCTTTCGGAAAAAAGGTTGAGAGTAATATTTACATAAATTTTCTCAGCAACGACATGAATTTTCATGGTTCTGGATTTTAACTAAACATAGTCGTTGGCCATTTTATGATAATTGCGCCTTCAAAGTCAAACACAACCATTAAATAAAACGTGCAAATGAGAGAGATGGCGGAAACTGACCAGATTTTGGCGTGCAGAGTCCAGCAATCCGCTTCCCCGGACACGAAATTAAACCCCTCTGAGAAGTCTGCTCTGCTCCTGGGTGTAGATACGAAGGCGGGAATTCCAGCACCACAAAACAATAAAAGTAGCATAATCCGTGAACGATGTCTAATCAATTGCTCAGTCATGCTCCAATAGAATGAATAACTTCTATGCTGGCAACCAGAATAAAGAACCTCTATTAATTAACCCTAACCTATTATATAAGGCATAAACTGACAAATTACAATGTGATTAGAGACATCAACTTTACTTTTTTTCCAGAAGCAATACATTGTTATTATTATTAAATAAATTTTAAAAAAATAAAATAGATTTTACAACTTCACTTTATTTTCTATAAATCTCAATTTATTTATTTTTTAAATTTATGATATTTATATTTTTTAATTCTATTTTTAAATTTATTTAGTTAACACAATACTATTTTTAAATTTATTTGGTTAACACGCTAATATGGGTGATAAAGGTAAACGCGTCTCATGAAAATGGATATTCACATGGCATGGTTGACCGCCTTAAGATAATGGGAGCTAAATTGTTTGTATCATAGTTACTAAATTCCAATTCAAATATGAATATGAATTTGATTCGATACCGAAAAAAATTTGATTGATTAAAATTCAATACAAAAAAAATTCGAAAATAGAGAACGATGTCTAATCAATTGCTCAGTCATGCTCCAATAGAATGAATAACTTCTATGCTGGCAACCAGAATAAAGAACCAACCTCTATTGATTAACCCTAACCCGTTATATAAAGCATAAACTGACAGATTACAATGTGATTAGAGACATCAACTTGACTCTTTTTCCAAAAGCAATACATTGTTATTATTATTAAATAAATTTAAAAAAAATAAAATAGATTTTACAACTTCACTTTATTTTCTATAAATCTCAATTTATTCATTTTTTAAATTTTATTTTTAAATTTATGATATTTATATTTTTTTAGTTCTATTTTTAAATTAATTTTGTTAACAACAATACTATTTTTAAATTTATTTGGTTGAAACAACAATTTAATAGAATATACCTTTATAATTTTCCTAATAGAATATACATTTATAATTTTCCTCCTTCACTAATTAATTAGCAACCCTTCAACGTTCTGAAATGCTATGTATCTTGCACTCTGCTAAATGATCGAGTATTCACTATATTATTATAATAATAATAATAATAATAATTATTATTACTATTATTTTCAACTTCAAAATTTTCTATTTAAATTTTGCCACGCATACTTGTCAAGTAGACCCTCATATTTTCCCACGCATCTGCCAACACTAGCGATTAGAGACACAGTTTTACGTCTTCTCCGATCCGTTGGGTGCCGTACGGGTCCAGTAGACCCTCATATTTTCCGGCGGACCATAAACCATCTGTCTAACATGAGCTAATAGAGACATAGTTTTACATATTTTTGAAAATAAAATATAAAAATATATGAATTTAATGATGAGATTAACTTCAAATCAAAATGTTTTAAAATAAATAATAAATTTTAAGTTGCAACAAAACTGTTTCAGATCAAAACGTTTTAAAATAATAATTTTCCGTATACATATTTTCCGAAAATCAAAACTGTTTCAGATCAAAACGTTTTAAAATAAAATAATAATTTTAGTGAGGAAGAAGACTGCAGTTGTTATTGTTTATTGAAATGAATCTTTACTATTAAATGATTTTTAGTTTAAATATAATATAATAAAATATTATATTATATTATTGAAAAGTATAAATCTAGTTTACAAATGGAATGCTTTAAATATTTAGAAATATTTTGATGTTTATATAATTTTAATATTTAATAATGAAAAATGAAAAATTGTTTTCTATACTAAATGGTTATAATTATATTTGAAATTAAAAAAAAAAGTTAGATAAAAATATTGAAAAAAAAGGTTGGAAAATGAATATTTACTATTGCATAAAATTATATCACCTTATGAGATTATAATTTAATTTAACATGAGACTTCTAAAAATAAAAATAATGAGAAGTACATTAAAATCAATAAGTCAAGTAGTTTAATTCATTAAAAATAAAAATAATCAAAAGTACATTAAATTTAATAAAAAGTCAAGTAAAGTAATTCAAAATGAGTGAAAAGAAAATCATCATCAGAAAAAATAAATAAAAATAAAAATAATCAGAAGTACATTAATTTTAATAAGAACTCAAGTAGTGTAATTCAAAATGAGTGAAAAGAAAATCCAAAACGAGTGAAAAGACATGTAATTGCTCTGTTCGGCTTTTGCCCCCACCTTCCTCCGCTGGGACCCTTTGTCAATTCTGCCTTCTCTCACGATTTCTGTGTTGCAATTCCAAGGTTGAGGCATCGTCTGAGATGCCGCAGGGGAGGCTCCAGGCATCGTCGCTCCCCTTCTCCTTCCTCTCACTCGTCCTCCTCTCATAGTCCCAGTGAAATTGCTCCCCGTCGTCTTCGTGGCAGTGGTCAAGCTCGTCGCCTTCCTCCCTCCCCGTGGAATGATACCTTCACCTCTCACCATTCCTTTGAACCTCGGCCTACTTTCGCCGCCTCTATTCGGAATCCTTCCATCGTTGTCTTCCATTACCATTGCAACTCCTCCCGCCCCTTGGTCATTGCGACGGTTACTGTTTCTTTCAAAGAGATACCCGAGGTGATTCCTGCTCCCCTGTCTTTTGCGCCCCGTATTAGCTCGCAGGCCTCTCCTTCTGTACCGCCTGTTTCTCTACCCGTAGACAAAGGTCCCTCTCGCTTGGCAGGTGAAAGCAGCTCTGGCCCTCTCCAGGCCACCGGGATGCCTCCAAGCGAGCGTGAAGCGGTGGATGCCACTCCTAAAATGGTTCCAGATCCAGATCCTGATGACAAGGAAGGATGGTGGTGCAAAATTGAAGAGGAATCGCTCTCGGGTGACTATGGACTCTAGCACTACTGCTTTTTTTCTCGCCATCATGTCTAGTCTTTTGAGTTTTTTGTTGGTTTTGTTGCCTACGTATCTTAGCTTGTCTAAACTGATATTTGTAGTTAAATTCGTCCTAAATCTATGTATGAGTCGGTTTCCCCTGGTGGGCGGCTCAGATTTTCGGCTCACTGTTGTTAAGTCAAGGCTGGTTTCCTCTTGCGAGGCAGCTCTCAAACGCTTCTCGGACCGGTTTCCCCTTGCAAGCGGCTCAATTTTTTATATCTTGCTAACTGTATGGCGGCACTGTGATGCCTAGAACTCTTTGTACCATATGTTACATTAATAGATTTAAGCTTACTTAGAAAATAATAATAATAATAATAATGGTAGTAATTAGTAATTAGTAATCAGATGCTAAATCGAGTGGTTGGGAGTGTTCATTAATGATCTTCCCACCCAGGTTTAGATAGTGATTGATACGCAAAAAAGTTGCAATGGATAAGGTTACCAAGAGAATCTACTGGGCCGAATTGTAATGCCATCCACATTTTGCATTAAAACTTATGATTAAGTAATGTAAAGTTGTTAAATTGTTTTTGGCGTATCCATCATGTAGCACCAGTATGAAATTATTTTGTGGGAGATGCTTCCTTGAACTTCAAATTCCACTGTTGGTATTAATGATAACTGAAATTAAATTGTTTTGAGAAAAGGTTTTTTAATCGTCATCTTCTAAATAATTAATAATAATAATAATAAAATATTTTAAAATTAATTAATTAATAATAATAGTAAAATGTTCCCCGGATGTGGGTGACCATTGAAGTGATGGAGGTTACGAACTGGCAGACAGGCACGTGGCAAGCCCAATGGTTCGCCGGCGCAATGCAGATACACATCTCTGGTATAATTAAGATGACGGATAGTCACCCTATGCAACATTTAATTCGGTGGGGAAGCCGAGACACCAAGCGTCTCAGCATGAAAACTCAAGCCCCTGTTACCCCGTCCTCAATTGTGAACTCAGTTGCTTTGATCTGCTTTTATGATGTTCTACCGGTCTCCATGTCGAGACAACTCCTGCCTATAGGTTCTCGATGCTCGCCGGAAGCCAAACTGCACAGCCTTCGCACCTCGGTGGGAAAGCGATGCCCGCTGGCCTCCTGCATTAGTTTTACACCTAGATATCACCACTCGCACAGCCAATTCTGTGCTCAATTCATCCCTGCGTTGTTCATATTTCACCCCCACCTTCCTCTGTCGGGCCCCCCACCCCCTCCGCCGTTGATCACGAATTTGGTGCTGCAATGCCTAGGCTGAGGCACCTCATGAGAAGCCGCAAGGGGGGCTCCAAGCCTAATCCCTCCCCTTCCCCTTCCTCCAACTCGCCCCCCGCTCGCAATCCATGTGATTATGTTCACCGTATATTCGTAGAAGTGGGCAAGTTCGTCGCTCCCTCCCTCCTCGCGGAATGTCTCCCTCCCCTCTTACCTGTTCATTGACTCTCGGCTTGCTTTCGTCGCCTCTCCCCCTTCCTCTGAGCCCCCTATCAACCCGCAGGCCTCCCCTTCTGCTCCACCTGCTCCTCTGCCCGTAGATAACAATCCCTCTCGCCTAGCCGATGACAGCAGCTCTGGCCTACTCCAGATCACTGGGACGACTGCCGGCAAGAGTGTAGAGGTGGAGAGCGCTCCTCAAAGGATTCTCGACCCTGCTCCTGAGGACAGCGGCTCTAGCTAGCTCCAGAACACCAGGACAATTGCAGGCGAGCATGCAGCGATGGACGACACCTCTCAAGTGGTTCCTGAGCCAGACCCGGATGATAAGGAAGGTTGGTGGTGCAGAATTGAAGAGGAATCGCCCTCGGGTGACTATAGAATCTAGATAACAATCCCTCTCGCCTAGCCGATGATAGCAGCTCTGGCCTACTCCAGATCACTGGGACGACTGCCGGCAAGAGTGTAGAGGTGGAGAGCGCTCCTCAAAGGATTCTCGACCCTGCTCCTGAGGACAGTGGCTCAAGCTAGCTCCAGAACACCAGGACAATTGCAGGCAAGCATGCAGCGATGGACGACACCTCTCAAGTGGTTCCTGAGCCAGACCCGGATGATAAGGAAGGTTGGTGGTGCAGAATTGAAGAGGAATCGCCCTCGGGTGACTATAGAATCTAGCGCCTCTATTTTTTCTCGTCATCATGACTAGTCTTTTGCGCTTTATGCTGGTTTGGTCACCTATGTATCTAAGCGTGTCCAAGCTAAACTCTGCAGTTAATTTAGTTCTTAAGCTATGTATGAGTCAGTTTCCCCTAGTGGGCAGCTCAGTTTTTTGGCTTACTGTTGACAACTCAACGCTGGTTTCCTCTCGCAAGGCAGCGTTCAAATGCTTCTTGGGTCGGTTTCCCCTTATGGACGGCTCAATTTTTGATATTTTGCTGACTATATGGCATTACTCTGATGCCTAGAACTCTCTGTACCATATGTTTCCATAATAGATTTAAACTTACTTAGAAAAAAAATAATAGTAAAATATTTTAAATTTAGATATTTTGAATATTTTATTTTGTTAATTTGTCTTATAAATTTATTTGAATTTTAGAAGAATTATAAAAATGGTATATATAAATAATTTGAAATTGTATTTTATAAATAGATTTAATAATTGTTATATAACTTTTAGGCTAATTTAATTTGTAAATATTGTGAAAATAAAATGTTATATATTAATTGGTAAATAGTATAAAAATAAAATGTTATATATTAATTGGTAACTATTATAAAAATAAAATGTTATGTATTAAAAAATTTGAGCTTTAAATTCTCAACTTAATTGTATTGCCTCTAAAAAAATTCATACATAGACACTTAGTAATTATAATGATAACAATTAATTTAAACAACTGATTTCCTGTTTAGAAAAACAAAACAATCAAAACATTTATAAAATTTACAATTTCATTAACTATGCAATTTCTAATAATAATAATAGTTTGAAATACATACTTGGCTAGGTTAGCCTACAACACATGGCCTACTCATTATGATTTGTGCATGCTATAATTTGTGTGTGCTAGAGTATGATGGTGATGGCCACAGCACAACACCCAATCAACATGGTGATAACCTTCCATGACCTCCAGAAATATTCATCATGGAATTCCCAAAGCCAGGTTTTGAAATGTTTAATTATTGTCCAATGCTTCCACTGTCTCCCCAAAGTCATTGACATCATCATGCTTACACTTTTAGCGAAGGAGGGGTGTGATAGTGTTGTGATGTCTTTCTCTTGTAGGTATCGAAAGAAGCAAAAGGTGTCGAATAAAATTCATTGTTCTGCTCCTGATTGGAGTGGATGGAATTGATAGGAGGACTATGAGGAGTGAGGTGTATCTTGGGGGCTTTCATGGCTCCCAATTTATCATATTGGTCAGCCACTTGGTTGCCCTCGATTCCCAAGTGTGCCTTTACCTTGTGCAGAACAACTGCTGCTAACCATCCCTGGTCCTCCTTATCTCCCTCAAAATGGTGGCACCCAAATTGTTGTACACCTTGGGACCCTCCTTGTTCACTGTGTGCAGCGCAAACTCGTAGTCTGTGAAGATGTCAATGCGAAGTGCGAGATTGCTGATGTAACTTCAGATGCCTCATGGCTTCCAGAATACCTTTAAGATCAATAGTGGGGACTATGTTTCTGTTGTTGGTAGGGGTAGTAATTTGCCAAAGTGATGTTGAGTCCACTCGAATAAATGCCAGATACTCCCTGCCCCGTTTTCTTATACAAACTCTTGGGATCCTTCGAACTCAGGAACTCACAACCATATCCATTTTGTCTACTCCCATATCTTACTAGTTTATGACTTTTACAAATTTGAAAGTAACCCATTCTCTTTCTTATTCTCCTGTACTTATATCCTCCTGCTTTCTTCTTATCGTCTTCGTTGTTCTGTTAGATCTTGCTATACTCTGTGAAACCATTTCTGTTTGACAAATGAGAATTTATGCTCGCAACAAGAATGAATAACTTCTATTGATTAACCCATTATACAAGGCATAAGCTGACAAATTATAATGTGATTGGAGACGTCAACTTTATTGTTAAAAAAACAATAAACTGTTATCATAGTTAAATAGATCTAAATAAAATTAAAATAAATTTTGCAACTTCACTTTGTTTTTTTATAAATATCAATTTATTCATTTTTTTAATTCTATTTTTAAATTTATTTAGTTATAATTAACATTATAATTTAATTGAATATAAATTTATAATTTTCCTTGTTTCCATGTAATTGGCTAACCTTCAACGTTCTGTAACGCTATGTATCTTGCATGCCACTGAACGGTTGAGTATTCACTATATTCTAATAATAATAATAACTTATTATTATTATTTTCAACTTCAAAATTTTGTTGTTTAGGGTTTCGATCAATTTAGTGCCATACCTGTTAGCTAGACCCTCATATTTTCCAACGAATCTGCCAACACGAGGGATTAGAGACACAATTGTATGTCTTCTTCGATTAGTTGGGTGTCGTACTTGTCTGGTAGACCCTGATATTTTCTGGCACACGATAAACCACACAAATGAATAAAGACCCCTTCTTCTTCCCATATGAATATATTGACCTCGTATGAGGAAATTTCAATGAGGAACATTTGCATATTTGGACCATACGAATATACTGTTTTTTTTCCTTTTAGTTAGGGCTTTGTATATTTTTATCTTGTCAATTTTAAGAGATTCATCAACAACTTCCTTAATTGCTCTCCTCGCACTTTTACAATATTTGTCATACCATGAGTTGGTTTTTCTATTTTTTTTATTACTTGAAACTTCAATTGAGAACTTGTTAATAGAATATGAGAGGGTTGCAGTAAAATTATGATAGAGATCTTTTATGTTGTCTATATTAGATAAAGGAAGCAAATTAGTTTTTAATT
Organism: Pinus tabuliformis; assembly: GCA_031772625.1. NCBI lineage: Eukaryota > Viridiplantae > Streptophyta > Pinopsida > Pinales > Pinaceae > Pinus > Pinus tabuliformis. Next base: position 1,468,064,263 of record CM062816.1, read on the forward strand.
CATTTAGAAAGAGATCTTTTTTATTTCTATCAAAGATTTACTTCTTTTGGCTATAAGGATTATCTTCTATGGGATCTCTATGCATGGAAAAATTGAGAGTTATAAGTAAAGGCCTATGATCAGAGTCAGGCTCGCAATCGTTTAAGATGTCATAATTTGTTATTTTGTTGTATAGAGGGAGATCAGAGATAACATAGTCTACCATGTTGCTACCAAGTGCATGGATGTAGGTCATCTAATTAGAATTGGGCCACTTCTTTAGACCGTTGCAAATTATGAGATCCTGAGCACTACAAAGCTTGACTAACTCTAACCCAAACAAATTCTCCTTAGGGTCTTCAGAGCTCCTTTTGTACTGGCTAGCCAGAGGAAGGTCTTCATCTAACCAAAGAGGATTAGGGTTGGAATGATTGCTTAGAAGAATAGCTTGGTTGCTTGAAGTTCAAGCATTAAAGTCACCCATTAAAAGGATATTGCCTTCATTCCTTAGGCTAGAAATATCATTCTCTAAACAATTGTAAGGACTATTTTTATCTAGATTCTTTTTCTTATAGAAGTTAGAATTAATGGGGGAGGAATAACAGATTGATATGTAGTTCTTTTTATCATAAATGTTAGTAATTTCTATCCAACTATATTGGTTGTAAGGGTCTTTTTTATAAATCCTAGCATGGGGAGAGATGTTCTTCTTAATGTAACAAGCTATACCCCCAATGCCTCTATGGGAGGATCGCTTATTCTAGGTAGACCATAATGTAAAGCCATATATGTTACGGACCTTAGATTCTTCGTGCTCCCAAGTTTCAACAAGCAAAATAATATCAACATCATTCAAGATCCAACTTATCTTGGGGTCTTTGTTCCATGGAAAACCCCGACATTTCCAAGAAAGAATCTGGAGCATGTTGAATTGCTATTTATTATCATCTTTTTGGTTTCTATCTCGAATAACTGCTTTTCTATTTTTTATTATTACCCATTTTCCTTCCTTCCTAGCTTCCTTTACCTTTTAAACCTCCTTTCTCAATTCTACTTGATCTTCTGGAATGAGATCTTCATTTGTAAATATTCTCGTTCCTTTTAGACTTGAGGTTTTACTAAGTATGTCATACTTATTGTCAGTAGAGCTCACCTTTATTCGGATCAGTCTTCCTTTATTCTCAGTTAGTTTCCCCAACCTTGTTGCTTCTGTGAGACACGTTGTTTCAATTTGTAATCTATTATGTAATTTTTTGTGGGCTATGGCTAAAGTATCCTCATCTACCTCCTCTTTCAAACTGAAGATTATAAGGTTCAAAGCCCTTTTGTTACACTCATGGTATGATTCTATCAATTTTTTCATTTCATCTTTAATTGGTTTGATATATAATTTACCTGCCACACAATTTAGGGTGAGCCGAGCCTCATTGTAAGACAATTCAGAGGCATGTAGCTGCCACATCTCTTCTTAGAGATAAGTTATCATTGCCCTAGCTGGTTTATTTCCATTTCTGTTTGTAGGCATATTTCAGTATTTTACAGTAATGAAATGAAGTATTATTTATGCTACATCTCTGTGTTTACGGTTGTTTCTGTAATTTATTGCATTCCTGTTTAAATCCAGATCAATAGAAAAAGAGAGGAAGGAGGAGAGCACAACTATAAATTAGGAGGGAAGGAGAGAGAGACAAAGAGAGAGTGTGTGGGCAAGTGAGACAAGGAGACAAAGGAGAGAAGGAGGAAGAAAGAGATACAATTGGTGTGGGGATAGCGATTGATGAAGAGAGAGAGAGAGAGAGAGGGAAAGAGATAGTGAGAGAGTTAGGGAGAGAGTGAAAAAAGAGAAACCAAGAGAGATGGGAAACTCATGAGCCACTTCCTCTATAATCTAATTGTTGTCTAGAGTTTCGATGGACACTTTTAGTTAAGTATTGTACATGTTTGCTACACTCTGGCTTATGGTAGACTATTAAATTACACAAACAAAAGTGTTAAACATCTCTGAGCACTAGCAAATAGAGACATATTGTTATGTTCACACCTAATCACGGGGATTGGGTGAACAATTATAAATAATGTAAATAATAAATAATGGAAAAGGAAGAGTCATCGAGAGATGAAACCCAAGAGTCACTCCCTCATGTATATAACTATGAGAAATCTAAATGAATAAACATATTTTATTTGAGGAGTTACCTCCTGACCTGACATGGTATCAGAGCCCGCACTAATTTTGAATTCCCTCTTTGCTTTGTAACTCCCTTCTTACTATTCTACCTATGTTTTTCCTATTTTGTAGAACTAACCTCTTGCAACCACTCCATAGGTGTGCCTTTGTCAAGAATTTGATAACCGTTCCGCAGGTTTGCCCCTCTTTGGCAATTACTGTAGACGTTCGGCTAGTTATGTGAGGCAATTGATCCACATGCGCAGTTGAGGTATCGCTCCCACACCTGCATAGATGTTTCCTGCCAATATACCTCTCATGGTTTCTTCGCTCTCTTGGTTCACAGTGTTAAACACGAGTGCGGTGAATGGTATGTTAATGTTTTTTAGACTATGCATTGGCATGACTGTGTGATCGATACTCTGTTTGAAAAAAATTGTTGGCATCTCTATGTAATACAACTCCTCCTCCATACTCCAAGCAATGTGTGATATAATGCAACATTCACATCCTCTTATGTCCTCGCTTTGGTCAATGTAATACAATGCAAGCTTGAGCACCGCTCTCCATCCAGAATATAATACATTGTCTCATGAGTTTTTTAAAATGTAACGCTGCTCCATAATATGCTGAAATAATATACCATTGTATTATATTTTCATTCTTCGTTCTATTTTTATTGTTTGTTATATGCCCTTGTGGCATGAACGCACCATACCTTGTAGCTTCGTTATACTACATATCGCTGCAACCGTCACTAATGAGGTACATAGTAACCTCCTCGGTAATCGTTGACATACACAGTCAACTCCTCACTCCTCACTCCCATACACAGTAGAATCCCATACCTTTTATCACTACGGTCCCCTCCCCACTGTGTTTCCACTACCATATGCCCTCCCACTTGGCTTCCTTGGCATACAATCGGGCCTCCATATATAGGTTAATCCCTTGGCCTCCATACGTATTCCACTGCAAAGTATCCCTCACCCATTACATTAATAGTGGAGAATATGCCCTCCTCGTATACTACCTCCCCCACATATAACCTCCCCCTTACAACAACTACCCCAAATACTAGCTCTCTCCCATAAATATCAAATTGCATTTTTTTACACCAGAAGTGCATTCTTGCTACTAGAACTAATTTTTTTTTCCACCAGTAGTACAATTTATATATATATATATATATTGGGAGCAAATTATTTTTAAATGCATTCATTGATATATATTGTGGGAGTGGTTCTCATCAGCAAAGAGAACTATCTAGAATGGTCAAGGAAAATCAAACACACTCCCTTGCTCTTGCTCTTTCATCAGAAGTAAAATATATTATGCATGATATCAAAGTCACTAATGTTGAACTAGACATTCCTCTGATAGCTTTTGTCAAGGCACTTTATCCCACTTATTCAAATTATCTTTAGTCATTGCAAGCAAATGGAAACCTCAAAGAAATTACCTTTGACTCCCTTGTGAATAAATTTGCTGAGAGAGAGAATGATTTTGGGAAGAAGACAACTCCTCAGTCTTCTTAAGAAGTTGCGTGTCTTGCATAGAGAGAGAAGGATCATGCTCAAGATTCTTCCAGAGGAAGAGGTGGTCGAAGAGGAAGAGGAAGAAGAAATTTTAGAGGTAGGGGGGGTAGACACTCTCAAGGAGAAAAGTCAGATTTACATTGCATACATTACAATAGAGATGGATCACATGATGTGTCCACATGCAAGTTTCCTTGGGACAGAATTGAGGAGAATCAACGTAAAGGTAAAACTAATGACAAAGAGAAAGGTAAAGCACCGAAATCCGCTCACTATGTTGTGGCACATTGTAATATTGGAGTAAATGCAGACTTATTTAATGCTTCACTTACTTCTTGGAAAAATGATTGGTTGCTTGATTCAGGAGCAACTTGCCACATGAATTTTAGAAGAGATTTTTTTCACTAATTTACTGAAAAATGTTGATGGAGCAGTATACTTTGCAGACAAATCAAAACTCAAGCCATCTGGGCTTGGCACAATCAGGCTTAAATTGCCTAGTCTTCCAGACTTTCTTCTGTATGATGTTTTATATCTCCCACATCTGAGGAGAAACTTGTTGTACTTGGTCCACATCTCCCAGCAAGGACACTCCATTCATATGTTTGATGGCAAGGTTGAGGTGATAAAAGCATTAGATCACCCACTTGTCATGACGGGGATAGAAGAAGAAAGGTTTCTTAAGCTACAAGGTACCTCTACTCATGCATAAAATTTCTTATACAATTCTCATTATGATGAATGTACATTTCCATCAAGCTTATTATGGCATGCTAGATTTGGACACATGAACTATGACATCCTCCTCTTGTTGAAGAAAAATGGTGTTACTGGTTTGCCTACAATTCCTAGGAAACTTAAGCAATGTGATGCTTTCATTCTAGGAAAGCATAGCAAACAGTCTTTTCATGATTCACATTCCAGAGCACATAGAAAAATTGAACTCATTCATTCAGATTTATGTGGTCCAATGCCTATTCCTTCTGCAAATGGAAATAAATATATGATGACATTTATTGATGACTACACTAGAATGTGTTGGGTTTATTTATTGAAGAACAAATATGTTGCTTTTCAAAAATTAAATATATTTTATACATGGATTGAAAATGATGCACAATCTCATATTGGCTCTATTCACACTGATAATGGAAAATAATACACTTCAAATGAATTTGAAAACTATCTTTGCCAACATGGGATCAAACATCAAACAACTATGTCTTATAATTCCCAACAGAACGAAGTATCTGAAAGAATGAATAGGACAATCTTAAGTATGGTACGCTCCATGATGTTTTTAAAGAATGTAAAATTGATGTTTTGGGCTGATGCAGTTCTATGTGTTGTATATGTAAAGAATAGATGTCCATCTAATGCTATTAGAAACAGGACTCCTTATGAAATGTGGTATGGGCACATTCCTTCAATAAAGCATCTCAGGGTCTTTGGTTCCACCTATTATACCTTGATACCAAAAGTGCATAGAAACAAACTTGGTGCAAGGAGTCGTAAGTGTATCTTCTTGGGGTATTCAAACACCTCCAAAGCATACCGTCTCTATGATGAAGTTAATAAAAGTTTGTTGTATCTAGAGATGTAATATTTCTTGAATCATCCAAAGCTGACAATGTTGTTGAGCAGAAAATTGATCACTTGGATAGATTCACAAATGCAAAATCATTTGAAGAAATTGATAATCAGATTCCACATCTTTAAGGGGGGATTCCTATACTGAAACAACATTTGGAATCTTCTTCTGAAGCACTCTCTCCCCCGCATGAAACTCCAATCATTGATGATACTTTAAGTGATGTGATTCATAGAATTGGGAGACTCAATCTTGATTCAGTCCCAAATCAATCAACGGAGTAGCCTGGACCATCTCATAAAGGTCCCCCAAAGTGGTTGACAAAGACACTTTAAAGTGTTCATCTTGATGAGGTTGGAAAGACAGGAACAAGAAACTCAACCAGGAAAAATGGAGGTGATGTAGATGATTTTGATTCAGTTGTTGATATGGATGTTTCTTATGATTGTGAATTGAATTTGTCTACAAATTTTGAACCAAATTCCTTCAAAGAAGCCACTTCTCATGATGAATGGAAATATACGATGCAAAAGGAGTATGATACCTTAATAAAAATGACACTTGGAAGCTAGTTGATCCTCCATTGAGAACCAAAACAATTGGTTGGAATTGTAGAGCTGATGGCTCACTTGACAAGCACAAAGTCAGGCTTGTGGCAAAAAGTTTTGCACGGAAGGAAGGGGTCGATTATGAGGAAAATTTCTCCCCCACAACAAAATGGGCTACCATCTAGACACTCTTTTCCCTAGCAGCTCAAAACGGTTGGAAATTCCATCAAATGGATGTAAAAACTACTTTCTTGAATGGATATCTAAAAGAGAATGTTTTTATGTCTCAGCCTGAAGGATTTGTTGTGAAATGATAGGAACATAAAGTATGCAAACTTGTGAAATCCTTGTATGGACTGAAGCAAGTATCGCGAGCCTAGTATGAAAAGTTAACTAAGCATCTTCTGAAACTCAATTTCAAACATTATGATCTTGATGATGCAACTTTGTTTGTCAAAAAATTTGGCAAAACAGTTGTATATCTTGTGGTATATGTAGATGAGCTTTTGATGAAAGGGAACAATGAGAGCTACATTGCATTCATAAAGAAGGAATTGAGGAAAGGTTTTGAAATGAATGATTTGTGCTATGTTCATTACTATCTTGGTATTGAAGTAACTCAACATTTGAAGTCTATATTCCTTTCTCAAAAGAAGTACATTGGAGATTTGTTGAATAGATTTGGCATGACTTAGTGCAATCCTCTAACACTCCAATGGAACAAAAATTAAAGCTCACATCCATTGAAGGAAAATAATTTGAGGATGCAACAAAGTATAGACAACTTGTAGGAAGTCTCAACTACTCGACTACTACCAGACCATACATTTCGTTTGTTGTTAGAATCCTCTCCATGTTTATGGAAAAGCCTTGTGAGGGACATTGGTCTGCTACAAAAAGAGTTCTAAAGTACTTGAAGGGAACTCAAGACTTTGGACTCAAGTATACACAGGTGGGCAACTTCAGCTTGATTGGATACTCTGATTCAGACTTTGATGGAGAAAAAGAAACTAGGGTATCTACTTATGGTTATGCTATGAGTCTTGGATCAGGATCTATCTCCTGGAGATCGCACAAACAATCAATTCCAATAGATTCCACAACAGAGGCAGAATATGTGGCAGCGGATGAGGCAACAAAAGAAATTGTGTGGCTCAAGAAAATTTTGGAAGATTTGCAGGTAAAACAAGTACATTCGACTCCACTCATGATTGACAACACCTTTGCAATAAAGTTGGCCAAAAAACTAAAGTTCAATGATCGAACGAAGCACTTCAATACAAAATAACATATGATTTGACATCATGTTGAGGCCAAGACAATCCATCTATGTCATTGTTCCACTAATGAGCAAATTGCAGACATCTTCACCAAAGCGCTTGGAAGAGAAAAGCTTGAAAGATTCAGAATGATAGTTGGACTCACCGACATCCCTTCAAATTGAGGGGGCAATGTTCACACCTAATCATGGAGATTGGGTGAACAATTTTATTTTATAAAAAATAAAATTAAAAATAAACTAATTATATTTAATTAGGTTACAAAAAAAATAATGAGAACTAAAATTAAAATTAAAATTAAAATTAAAATTAACTAATTATATTTGGTAATCCATATTAAGTTATATTTAAACAATGAAATAATAAACTGATGATATTTATTTTATTTATTTAGAATTAATTAGTTTTATTATTTAGTAATTCATATTAGGTTAAATTAAAATAAGAAATAAAACAAATATAATTGAATAGTTTATATATTTTACTCATATGAATTAGTTGGTTTTTACTTTAATTTAGCCATATGTGTTTATTTATTTATTCTGATCAGTAAATTTTTAAATCATTCTCTCACTCTTTTTTTGTCGTGATGATGGATCCTCTTTAGATCATTCTCTCACTCTTTTTTTGTCTTGATGATGGATCCTCTTTAGGCTTCGAAACATCGACATGATGAACAAAGCGCTGTGGATAATCCGGGTTTTAAATCATATAAATAATAAATAATGGAAAATGAAGAGTCATCCCGAAATGAAACCCAAGAGTCACTCCCTCATGTATATAACTATGAGCAATTTAAATGAATAAATAGATTTGGTTTGAGGAGGATAGATTTGGTTTGAGGAGTTACCTCCTCACATAACAAGTTTTACATATTTTCAACCAAAAATAAATTAACATAAAGATTAGGAAAAGATTTTTTATAATTTGTTTTTAATTATATATTTTCTTAAATGTATATGAATTCTAATGAATTTATTTTAAGATTTAAAAAGGTTTTTTATAATTTGTTTTTAATTATATAATATTTTTGTAAATGTATATGAATTTTAATGAGTTCAGTTTAAAAAATAGATAAAGAATAGGAAGTACTAGGTCACCTCAGTTAGAAAACGAAATAATTGTTAATTTAAAAGTAAAAGTAAAACATCATTTTTCTTAATTTATTTTTATTTTAATATAATATTATGTTATTGAAAAAGTATAAATATGTTTTTTAATATTATTTAAATATTTTTAATATATATTTTTAAATAATAAATAAAATAGATTTTGGCAATTACACTATATTACATTATAAATATAATTTTATTTTGAGACTTATTTAGTTATAGAAACTACAATTTAATTTAATATGAAAATTTTATTTATAATCTTTATAGTGTATCTCGTTTCAGTCTATAAAAACTTTTAATTTTATTTAAATATTAATTTCTTCTTATATTTAGATTTACAAATTCATTATATTACTTTATAAATATCAATTTATTCTAATTTTTACATTTATAACTTATTTAGAAATAGAAACTACATTTTAATTTAACATGTAAACTTTCTTTATGATCTATCTGTTGTTTCTAATTCCAGTCTACAAAAACCTAAATTAACTTCAATTATGCTTGTCCGGTTAACTTCAATTAACCTAACTTAACTTAACTATTCTCCAATCAGTTGGGTGCCGTACTTGTCCAGTAGGCCCTGATATTTTCCGGAGAACGATAAACCATCTGATACTTGTCCGCTGGACCCTCATATTTTCCGGCGGATCTGCCAACACGAGCTAATACAGACACAGTTTTATCTATTTTCAAATTGGTTGGGTTTCATACTTGTCCGGTAGACCCTGATATTTTGCGGCTAATGATAAACCCTCTGACACGTGTCTGCTGGACCCTCATATTTTCCCGCGGATCTGCCAACACGAGCTAATACAGACATAGTTTTATCTATTCTCAAATTGGTTGGGTGTCGTACTTGTCTAGTAGACCCTCATAATTTGGGTGTCGTACTTGTCTGGTAGACCCTGATACTTTGATAAAAAATGAATATTTTTATTATCCATAAGATTGGTTAAATGTTGCATTTCATTTCAATTTTATATTTATACTTAAATCAATTACACATTTTTTTCCTTTAGAAAATTACCGGATTATTTTACTTTTAATTTTTTTTCCTTTGAAAAAAAACACATTTAAGTTTATATTTGAATATATTATTTAATATAGATGTTCAAATGGTTTATTTATTTCTTTGAATGAAATAAATAAATAAATAAATATACACGTCAGTTCATATTGAAATATATTATTTAATATAAATGTTCATAGGGGTGGAATTTCAGAGGGAATGAGAGAGAGACATAGAGAGAGTATGTGGGCAAGTGAGACAAGGAGACAAAGGAGAGAAGGAGGGAGAAAGAGATACAACTCGTGTAGGGATAGAGATTGATGAAGAGAAAGAGGGAAAGATATAGTGAGAGAGTTTGGGAGAGAGTCGTAGAATGAGAAACCAAGAGAGATAGGGAACTCATGAGCCACTTCCCCTACAATCTCTTTGTTGTTGAGAGTTTCGATGGACACTTTTAGTTAAATATTATACTTGTTTGCTACACACTAGTTTATGGTAGACTATTAAATTACACAAATAAAAGAGTTAAACATCTCCCAACACTAGCAAATAGAGACATATAGTTTTACATATTTTCTACCAAAAATTAAGAGACATAAAGATTAGAAAAAGGTTTTTTACAATTCAGTTTTTATAAAAAGTTTTTTACAATTTGTTTTTAATTATATAATATTTTTTTTAAATGTATATTTTTTTAATGAATTCATTTAAAAAAAAAATATAAAGAGTGAGAAAGACCACTCACATTAGTCAGAATAGAATAATTGTTAATTTAAAAATAACATTAAGCCATATTTCTTAATTTATTTTAATTTTAATATAATGCTATTAAAAAATATAAATAATTTTTTTTAAATATTTTAAATAAATAATAGATAAAATGGATTTTCGCAACTGCATTTTATTATTTTATAAATATGAATTTATTTATTTAATTATAGAAATTAAAATTTGATTTAAGCTGCCAAATTTATTTATAATTTATTTGTTGTACCTAATTTCACTTTACACTATAAATATGAATTTATTCTTATTTTAGATTTATTTAGTTATGGAAATTACAATTTGATTTAACCTGCGAAATTTATTTATAATTTATTTTTACTTTTAAATTTGTACTCTACTACTTTATAAATATCAATTTATTCTAATTTTTACCTTATAAGTTATAGAAACTACGATTTAAGTTATTTATGATCTCTTTATTATTCCTAGTTTCAGTCTACAACAACTTAGACTTTCAGTCTTGTTCCACTACACCCTTCTCCTCCTGTGCCTTTCTTGTTTCCTGTGATTTTCTTCAGCGTTCAAGAAACATGCCACTAAATGGTATGGCGTCTACTTTTAACTTTGACATTTTTTAATGTCTCATAAAATTTAATATGGACTATACGGAGGACTAAACCTAGTATACTATGCACGTTTTATGTTTTTGTCTTTTTAATACATTTTTTATAACTTCAATGTTTTCATTGTTTAGTGAGTTTTATTAAATTAAAAAAATGATTAAAACAGTAAATTGAAATTTTGGTTAAATTTGCTCGAGAACAAGAATTTTCAAAATTTGAAACTTATTTATATATTTTTAATTTTATATAAATATATATAATTAATATAATATACTATGTTATTGAAAAAATATAAATATAATGTTTAAAGTATTTGGATGTTTTAAATAAATTTTTGAATGATAAATATAATAATACGATATTTTGATATTGATATAACATTGATATTTAATGATGAAAAATTAAAAGTTGTTGTTTATTTTGAAGTTATCAATTTCGCGCGATCCTGGTGATATATTGGACATGATGAAGATGTAATCTTTCCAAACTTACAAAAAAAATATACTCATTATAGAAAACTTTAAATTTAGTAAGAGGCCATGTAGAATGATCCAAAATGAATAAAAGAAATTTATCATCAAAAGAATAAATAAAATTACAAACATAGAATAAAAAAATAAAAAAGTGTACGCTCTTTATTCTTTTAATTATTGAATACATTGGTATGGATCCTTTATAGACAAATTATTGATAGAGTTTTCAGAAGCAAATTTATTTAATTAGTCCATTAGAATTATTCTTTAATCATGGGTGCAAACTAAAGATGGTCTCTCATTTTGAGAAACAACAATTTGTTACCTTAGAGTAATGATTAGAGGTAACTAGGAAATTAATTTGAAGATTATGTAAAATGATGAAATTTACAAAAATGAATCAGATTTCCACATATATAATTTTTATTTCTAGATATTCTCTATGTGAATTTTGAGTTTTCCTATCTTTTTAATGTTATTTTTCATGCAAAATATAATGCATGTTTAGTTAGTGCAACCTTTGAGTACATAAGTGATTTGACTCTTGCGACAAAAAATTGTAGAATCATAGAGAAGAGAGTGTTCATGTAAAAATATATAATTTATTGTCTTAATCTTATAGTTTTTTTAAACTGTGAAAGTTAGTATATCCTTAAAATTACAACGCCTTCCTTAGCGAAAACTAAAATGGTCTTAACATTATCAAATGACCTTTTTCTTAGATTGTAGCTCTAAATTGTATATATAAAGATTTGTACCCAACTGCATATGTGTATATAATTTCATAGACAATAGATTTGTCTAGCTTGTAGGAAAATAACATCAATGATATATATATATATATATATATATATATATATATATATATACATATTCAATTTATTTTTTTCCATGAATTTTCATCCCAAATCATCATGTTTGTGATCCCAAACCTAAATCTCAACCAACAATATCATTGTGCATGTAAGCCTCCCACTAGAAAAAATGTAACTTCAAAGTGTTCCTAGTACTAAAAATGCATGTATGTTCCTAGAAGTAAAAATGTGTGTGTTCGTAGTACTAAAAATGCATGCATGTTCCTAGCAGTAAAAATGTGTGTGTTCATAGTACTAAAAATGCATGCATATTCATAGCAGCAGTATTCTATCTACAATCATATAGATATGAGATTTAATGCACAGGAAATAGTTGAGGTGGGGTTGGAAGTGGGCGGGAGGGAGGGACGAAAGGGCCAAGGGGAGGGAGAGAGAGAGAGAGAGAGAGAGAGAGAGAGAGAGAGAGAGAGAGAGAGAGAGGAATTTGAAGAGTAAGAGAGATTAGGAAAGAGGGTTGGGAAGGGAGAGGGAGATTGATACTTGTTGGATATCTAGGAAGGAAGAGAGATACATAGATGGAGGGGGGTTGTTGTGAAGCAGGGACTTGGGGGGGGAGAGGGAGGAGACACGGATAGTGTATAAGAGATATTTGTGGGGGAAGAGAGAGAGTGATGAAGCAAGGAAATTGGAGGGGAGGGAGTGAGAGGGAGGGAGGGAGACAGAGTGTGACTAAGAGATAGATAGATAACAATAGATGGACAAAGGTAAAAATAGAGAGAGAGAGAGAGAGAGAGAGAGAGAGAGAGAGAGAGGGGGGGGGGGGGGGGGGGGGGAGTTGCCGTGAAGGACATATAAAGGGAAGGATAGAAAATAAATGAAGGGAGAGGTACAGGGGTAGAGAGAAAGAGCGTGTGTGTAAGAGAGGGGGGATTAACGGTGGGGAGAGAATTAGAGAGTCTGGGAGAAGAGAAAGGGAGAGCAGGAGGGAGATAGAGATAGTACTTTACGAGGAAAAAAGGGAGGATGAAAGAGATCTAGAGAGAGAAAGAGAGAGTGTGTGTGAAGGGGAGGAGATATTGTTGGGTAGCGGAGGTCCCACGTAATGGTTTTGGGGTAGAAAGTCCAAAAAGTAGGATTAAATTATTGTAAAATCTCAGAAGTATGCGGAGCGCGAATTATAGTAGGATTGAGTCAAAGGGTAGTCTGCCCCGAAAATAATGTAAAGAAATATAAATAGATTCGGCCCGCGCAGGGATCGCAGGCCAAGGAAGGGTATAAATAGAGCGCGGCTCTATGAGGGAAAGGTAGTTATTTTTTGGAAAATGATGAAATGTAATGGGTTTTTGGAGAAGATAGTCTGAAAGCATCTGTAAGTACGAGTCGAGGGTTGGGGGTAGTAGGTAGAGGCTCTGCAGCTATGTGCGCAGAGGCTTGGAAAGTCCGTAGTTATGTGCACGAACCCCTGTAGTTGAGTGCACAGGGCGGATCTGGATGTATTAAGGATAAAGTGGAAATAAATATAAGTTTCTTCTGAAATTTTGCGTTTCTTCTGAGCTGTTATAATCTCTGTTTACTTTAATCTGCTTATGGTTTGAATGAATGTAAATCTGGGTTCATTTTAATGCACGAATCAGTTGTGTTGGTTAAATGTTAGCTTAAACACCTTGTTAATTTGTAACCACATCCTCCCATAGAATAGCGCACTACTAAGAAAGGTATACTCAAGCTGGATCTGTGCAAATACCGAGCAACGTGGAGCTGTAAACCAGTGCGGGAAATCTCCAGACCACACCAAGACATACATAGGGTGCGGAAACCTGGTTCAAGCACCCTCCCCTACTACCTCGGGTGAGACCTCAGTCCACACTCCATAGGTTGTTGCTGAAAGGGCCGGTAGCTGCGGGATTTGTTTGGCTAAATAACTCTTCCAAACCTGGGTTAGGCCCATATAGGCCAACAAATGGTTCCATTGTCGGGACCGAGATCTGCATAAGGGGTGTTTGGTGTGAAACGTGGGGACTCGATAGAAAAGAACGCTGAAAAATAAAAAGGATCAGGGACGATAGCAGAACAAGGGTAACTATGGTGAACACGATTCAGTTACTAGTGTTCAAAGGAGCAGGAGGCAAAGACCCGGAACAATTTTGTTTTGTACTAATGTCATTATGGAACACGCAGCAGGTCGTAGATGATAATATAAAAAAATCCATCTTAGTTAGTGCACTGAAAGATCGAGCGCTAACATGGTACATGAATTATTCAAGCATCAACCCAACGGCGAGGATAACTGACATCCATACTGAATTAACAAGGGAGTTTAGCTGGCCTAAGTCAGAAGCACAGTCGGTTGTTGGATTCAAACAGATCACGATGATGCTTGGTGAGACACCATGGGATTTGGATCAGAGGTTGAAAAGCACCATTCGCGAGGCCAACATGACCCTGACGGATGTACAACACCGCGCTTGGTTCATCGCATCACTAATGCCATATCTGAAGGTGGCCTTGTCACAACAGAAGATCTCAACCCAAGCAAAAGCACTGGAAGCAACAATGTAGCTACACGAAACCCCGGTACAGGACCCAGGGTTGGAAGTTCAGTAAATCCAATCGCAGGTCCAAAATTTGTGTTTGGAAATATAGAAGTTAAAACAAGAACAAACACCGTGCCCAGAAGTCCGGGAGGAAGTATGGTGTATAAAGTGCAGGAGCTAGGGACACAATAAAGATCACTGTCCAGTCTCAGTGAATTTTGTGGTAATGGGGGGACCGACACCGTTGCGACCAGAGGTACAGGCAGGGCCGAGCACGATTGCCCTGGTCTGGTGCACAATCTGTCAGGTAGGAGGGAAGCACAACAATGATAATTGTCATCTATTGCCAAAATACAACTAGACCTCCCTTGCAACTCTTTTGCAACTTTTGTAGATCGGTGGGTCATGAAGAAAGAGATTGTCGTAGCTATCGAATGTTGATGAACCAGGCACCTGCCTACAAAATGCAGACTGAGGTGCCAGGTTAGGATCCAGCCATGACGTTTGCGCGCCGTGGGTTCCCAGGACGTAGTCAAGGATGGGGCGGAATGGGACCAGGAAGGGGTCACAGGCAGCTAATCTATTACAACTGTGGGGGACCAGGACATTACGCACGGGATTGTACCAATCCAACCTGAGTATCATGTCCTTATTGTGAGAAATTCGATCATGAGCTACTAGATTGCCCCATGCTGATAGCACAGATTCGCGAAAAAAAGGCAGCGCCTCCTACAACAACACAAAACGTGCAGATGATGAGATCCGAACCACGCAACGACGAACCCATGGTAAACATGGTAGTGCGGAGAGGTGCAGCCACAGGAATGGTCAATGAGGAGAACAATATGGAAGCTAGGGAGAGCTTCACGGGCATCTCTACCCAAGGTAGTAGGGATCAACCTGAGCTAGCTAGTGATCCCTCAATGGTGACTACCTTCTTAGAGACATGCATAAAACTACTTCGCGACAACAGGGAAGTTAAAGGGTTACAAGAAGTGATCAATAGATGCGCAGGATGAGGTGAACCTCGTGCAGCCCGGAAGTTGGGAAGACATGCATCATAGACGGGTCAGGAGATGAGGTTAATAGTGCAGATTGGCGACTACGAGATGGACCAGGTCATTCTGGACCTAGATTTGGATGCAAACGTATTGCCTAAACAGACTTGGGAGCGCATGGGTAATCCTACACTACAATGGTCTCCTATCCAATTGTGGATGGCCAATCAACAGAAGATCTTGCCCATGGGAAGGTTGCAAGGAATTACAGTAGATATTGATGGCGCAAGTACCCGGATGGATTTCGAAGTTATTGAAATCTTGGATGAAAGTAGCCCATACCCTGCATTGTTAGGGATAGACTAGGCCATTGACATGAATGGGGTTATTGACCTCAAACAGAGGAAGATGATATTTGAGAAGAAGTCGCTCCATGTAGTCGTTTCGCTAGATCCAACAGAAGGACCACGCTACACAGAACCTGTGGGCAACGACGAAAGGGACGATGCATTGGATTGTATCTACAAGATTGTTGTACATAGGTAAAAGGAGGAGAGAAGACCCTCGTGGGATTACGCCAGCTCATGAACTAGTGATTCAAATGAAGAGGATGAGCGATGATGAAACAGGTGAACGGGGTAACCATGCTACTCTGTAATATGATGACGAAATCCCTGTATTGCTTTAAAGCTTAGAACCACGAACTGCCAATGTATGATGGGCTGACAGAAGTGGATGAATTCCTGGTTAAATTTGAAAGCACGGTACCAAAGTACCAATGGTTTGATGCACTAAAATGGGCATTGCGTGCAACACCAGTGCGATGGTGGGGTACCCATGAAGGAACCTTCGAAGATTGGCAAAGCTGCAGGTGCATGATGCAGATAAGATTTGGGAAGCCAGCGCTACGAATAATGGAGAAATATGATGGGTGAGAGAATCCACGCATACACTTGAGCAAATGGACCAAATCTTATGGTGCGGAGCCTCAACCAGAATTAGTGATACGCGTAGTATATTTTACCGTAATTGCAAGCCATCTCTACAAGATGGGCAATGACGAAATATTGTGTCGATATGTACCAGAATTCGAGCGCAGACAGATCCTGGCTGAAGCACATGGAGGGGTTGCTGGCGGACATTATGCGGGCCGCGCCACAACCCAGAAGATTCTTCGCGCTGGATTATGGTGGCCCACTCTACATCAAGATTCGAAATCATATTGTCGAGCCTGCAGTGTATGTCACAGACGGGAAAACCGTCACGAAGGGATGAAATTCCACTTCAACCACAGATAATGCTATAGCCATTTGAAAAATGGGCGATAGACTTCGTCGGGCCTATTGAATCGTGAAGAAAGATGGGCGTGCGTTATATCATCACTGCGATCGAATATTGGACCCTATGGGCAGAGGCGCAGCTAGTTAAGGATTGCACAGTTGCAACAGTAGCAAAATTTTTGTTCGAGAATGTCCTGACCAGGTTTGGCTGCCCCAAAATTCTCATGAGTGATAGGGGAACGAATTTTCTGAATGAAACAATCAGTGCACTCACGGAGGAATTTTAGATATATCACCAACAGAGTACACCATACCATCTGCAAGCAAATGGGATCGTCGAGACCTTCAACAAAATTTTGGAGAACGCGTTCACTAAGGTCTGTAATGCGCGATGCAATGACTGGGACTTGAGCATTCCTGCTGTGATATGGGCATACCGAATGACGTGCAAGAAGTTGATAGGCCAGACACTGTTTCGCTTAGTCTATGGCAAGGAGGTTGTTATGCCTATGGAATATATTGTGCCTAGTCTGCGGATCACGGCAATCACAGGTATGGCAGACCGCGGGGCATTGGAAGAAAGGCTCGCACAGCTAGAAGAATTGGAGGAGGAACGGTTTTTGGATGGATTCCATCAGCAGGTATAGAAACAACGTGAGAAAGCGTGGCACAATCGCCATATCAAGGTGCGCACCTTCAAGGAGAAAAATCTAGTATTTCTTTATGACAGTAAGTTCGAAAAATTTCCAGGTAAAATCCACATGCACTGGTTGGGACCCTATGTTGTCAAAGAGGTTACCGATGGGGGCGTGGTTCAGCTGGCTAAACTCAATGGAGACCCCTTCCCAGGAAGAATGAATGATAGTCGCCTAAATCTCTACATGGGCGGGCCGACCACCTGACCAGCCGTTTAGAAGATAGTCTCACCGCTACACCCAGTTGAAAGAGAGCGTCGGATGAGAAAGCAATACAATGTGTGTACATTTGACCAAACACAAGGGTCGCGGTTTCATGAGAAGGCTCACGTGAACACGCTGATAAAAGGAATGATGACTGTTGATATCACTATTCATGACAAGTCTGCATTATGGAAAGAGGGAGCGGGTAGTGGGAAATTAAGAGAAATAGTACGAGCTAGATATGGAACAAGCTGCCACAAGCTTTACATGAAAAGTTTACATGAACTGGAACAGACGACAATTAGTACATTTGAAATTCGCATGGCTTATAAATCACTGAGGGGAATCCACTAGGTGGTCTACACTTCGGAAACACGGATGGAGCTGTTCATTATCTCTACACAAGGCATACGCCCTGAGGTAGTAATTTGGCCAATGGAGAAGTAGGACTCTCTAATAAGTATGGGGTTGACAGCTGCGGGCATCTTGTAGGCTGCAACATCACCAGTAGGGGATGTACCGGAAAAGAGGGAACACGAAGAAGAATTGGTTCGGATGTTGTCACCTCGCCCAGGGGCAGGCCGACGCACTACAACAGAATAACGAAAGGATGGACAGACGACGACAACGGGTAGATATGCAGTTACTAAGTTGTCTCTGATGTCCCTCGAAGATTGGGATCTTGTGGACAGCAGCTAGGGTCTTGCAAAATTGCAACACAAGCTGCAGTAGACAGTGCGAAGAGAAGATACGAAGGTCGGAAGTGGCTGCGGTGGTACCAGGAGGACCCGTATGTGGCTCCCCGGCTCATGTTAAAATCCTATGAGGGGGTGTTCTGTGTTAATCGAATAGAGCATAATGAGCATCATCGGTTGCGAGACGTGGTAGAAACACTGAAGCAGGAGCCGAATGAAACATTGCAGGAGACAATGAAGGAGCAGTAGGACAACGAGTGCCACTCAAAGGGAGGTGAAACGCAAAGCCAAGGCAGAGCGTCTAGCCGCGCCAGCAAGTGACTCGGGACGAGTCACACTAATTGTGTTGGGGAGAATATTGGGTAGCGAAGGTCCCACGTAACAGTTTTGGGGCAGAAAGCCCCAAAAGTAGGATTAAATTATTGTAAAAACTCCAAATTATGCACAATGTGAATTATAGTAGGATTGAGTCAAAGGGTAGTCCTCCCAAAAATAATGTAAAGAAATATAAATAGAGGCAGCCCGTGTAGGGATTACGGGCCAAGGAAGGGTATAAATAGAGCACGAATCTATGAGGGAAAGGCAATTATTTTTGGAAAATGATGAAATGTAATGGGTTTTTGAAGAAGATAGTCTGAAAGCGTCTATAAGTCCGAGTAGAGGGTTGGGGGTAGTAGGTAGAGGCTCTGCAGCTATGTGCACAGAGGCCTGGAAAGTCCGCAGCTGTGTGCGTAGACCCCTGCAGTTGAGTGTGTAGGGTGGATCTGGATGTATTAAGGATAAAGTGGAAATAAAGATAAGTTTCTTCGGAAATTCTGTGTTTCTTCTAAGCTGTTATAATATCTATTTACTTTAATCTGCTTATGGTTTGAATGAATATAAATCTGGGTTCATTTTAATGCGCGAATCAGTTTTGTTGGTTAAATGTTAGCTTAAAGACCCTGTTAATTTGTAACACATCCTCCCATAGAATAGCACACTAATAAGAAAGATATACTCAAGTTGGATCTGTGCAAATACCGAGTAGCGCGGAGCTGTAAACCAGTGCGCGAAATCTCCAGACCACACCAAGACATCCCTAGGGTGTGGAAACCTGGTTCCAACACCCTCCCCTGCTACCTCGGGTGAGACCTTAGTCCGCGCTCCATGGGTTGTTGCTAAAAGGGCCGGTAGCTGCGGGATTTGTTTGGCTAAATAACTCTTCCGAACCTCGGTCAGGCCCATATAAGCCAATAGATATGTATATAGATACAAATATGGAGGTGGGAGATAGATAGAGACAAGAAGAGACAAGGGGGAAAGAGAGGCCCAAGAGATAAAAATAGATTTGGTGGTAGATAGAGGGGGAGAGTGGGGGAGAGAAGAAGGTATACACACAAACACACATAGGAGGGGTTTAAGAGAGAGAGGGAGAGAACGATAGATGAAGAGAGAGAAATTTGAAGGGGATTGTCTTGAAGGAGTGAGGGAGGGATAGAGCAAGGGAGGAAGGGGGGGAGAGTGGTGGGTGCTAGTTAGGAGGGAAGGAGAGAGAGATTGAGAGAGAGAGTGGGTAAGTGAGACAGAGAGATGAAGAAGGAGAGAAGGATGGAGAAAGAGATAAAACATGAGTGGGGAGAGAGAGAGAGAGAGAGAGTTATGGGGGACAAAGGAAAAGAGATAGTGAGGGAGTGAGGGAGAGAGTGAGAGAAGGAAAGAGGGATGGAGATAGAGATAAATATTGAGGGGGGAGTGATAAAGACATAGACAAATATAGATATGGAGATAAATATAGTAGGGGGGAGAGAAAGAGATATAAGGAAAGAGGAGGATGAGAGGGAGATAAATACGGGACTAGGGGAAACATAAAGGGAGATAGAGTGGGAAGAAGATATCGATAGAGAGAGTGAGGGAGAGAGAAGGATAAAGAGAGAGGGAGGGAGATGGGGATAGAGCTAAAGGGGCAAAGAGGGGGAAAGAGGGAAGGAATAAGAGAGTGATATAGATGGAAGAATAGATACATATGTGGAAAGAGATTGTGTGTCATGGATATATATATATATATATATATATATAGAGAGAGAGAGAGAGAGAGAGAGAGAATAGATACATATGTGGAAAGAGATTGTGTGTCATGGATATATATATATATATATATATATATATATATATATATAGAGAGAGAGAGAGAGAGAGAGAGAGAGAGTGAGGTAGGGGGCGAGAGTGGGAGAGATAAGTGAGGAAGTGATGGAGAGAGATAGAGTGAAAGAAATATAAATGGAATTAGAGAGAGTTTGTTGGTGGAGATAAAGAGAGGGAAAGAAGGAAAGAGGGAGGGAGGTGAAACAAGATGAGGGAGGGAGATTGAGAGAGGAGGGATGGAGTGAGATATGTAGATAAGGAGAGAGAGAGAGAGAGAGAGAGAGAGAGAGAGAGAGAGAGAGAGAGAGAGAGAGAGAGAGAGAGAGAGAGAGAGAGAGAGAGAGAGAGAGAGAGAGAAGAGAGAGAGAGTGATGGAATGACATAGCGAGAGAGGGAGGGATCCAAAGACATAGATGGAAGTGGGAAAGAGAGAAAGAAGAAGAAGTAACATTGGAAGACAAGGGTAACAAGTAATGTCACAAAAGTGCACACATGTTCCTAAATGTCTATGTGGTCCTGCCAAGGTCTAGGCAAACATGAGAAGGTGAGAAAGGTAGGTAGGTAAGGAATTTAAGGTTGTGGGAATTAGTGTCAATAATGCACATTTATTTTGAGTGATGTATGTGCATTCATGAGAATTTGTGCATACTTTTTTCCACGAGTCATTTTATCTACTACACATGTATTCCTCTCACCCAACATTCAAATGAAGATATAGAAAATAAGAATAGAAGAGTATACTATTAAATACATGGTATTATTTTTTGCATAGTTAAAGGAAATAAAATCTTAGTCCACTTGTTTTTATTAGAAATCAAGAAGAAATTAATATAAGATTCAACAATTTATTTTTTAAACTGGTAGAAAATCCAACATGCGGAAAATTTAGAAAACCTAGTAGCATAATTTCGAACCCTAGTATCATAATTTCTAAAAGAACTCAGTAATTAAATAAAGGAATATTGAAAGAGCCCATCTAGGAATAAAATGGATAAAATGACTAATGCTAAGTTTGAGGTGGACAAATTCAATGTTAAGAACAATATTTCATTGTGGAAACTGAAGGTACGAGATTTGATGGTGCAACAAGCGTCACACAAAGCGTTAGAGGGGGTTAGAAAGGAACCCGCTGGCATGACAAATTTGGATTGGGAGGACTTGGATTCCCAAGCTCTGAGTACCATCAAGTTGTGCCTTGTGGATCAAGTTCTCTTCAACATTGTTGAAGAAACCTCAACACTGGGTTTGTGGGGAAAGTTGGAAACATTGTATATGACCAAATATTTAACCAATAGAATGTATATGAAGAGGTATTTGTATAGTCTCTAGATGAAGGAGGGTACTAAAGTTGTAGAACACTTAAATTTATTTAATACACTTATTTGCCAGTTCTCAGATATGGATGTTAAACTTTAAGAAGAAGACAAAGTTGTTACCTTGTTGTGTTCCTTGCCGAAAGTATTCGGATCACTTTGTGACTTCTATTAGTTTGAGCACAATCAAATCTTTAGAATTTGATTCTGTTGTGGGAGATTTGTTATTTGAATAAGTACAGAGGAAGTCTAGCATTGAAACTTTCATGACATAAGTCATGGTAGTGATAGGTCGGTCTAAGGAAAGAGGGGAGAAAGAAAGAAATTATTCGATATCAAAATAAAAAGACAAGAAGTGTAAATTCAAATGTTGGTATTGCAACAAAACATGGCATCTCAAGAAAGGCTATTGGAAAAGAAAGGAGTTTGTTGAAAATCCAAAGAATGAAGAAAATCAAGTTGAGTCAGGTATGATTGATGAAGTTTTATCTACTAAATTAGGTATGGTAGATGAAGCTATATATGTTTGTAATGTTTCTAACCATTATGAAAATTAGTTGTTATATTCTGGTGCTTCTAATCACATGACTCTGCACAAAAATTGGTTCACTTCATATCAAGCTATGAATGGTAGTTTTGTGTTTATGGGTAATAATGTATATTTTCAAACTGTTGGGATGGGAAATGTTAGAATTAAAATGTATGATGATAGAGTTAGAACATTGAATAATGTTAGACATGTACTTGCGTTAAGAAATAATTTGATTTCTTTGGGAGTATTGGATGCTGAAGGTTACAATTTTACAGGTCAAAATGGAGTGTTGAAAGTTTCAAAGGGTGCTCTAGTTGTTATGAAGGCAGAGAAGATCATAAACCTTTACAGACTCAAAGGAAGTACTTAGGTCAGTGAGGCAAAAATTGTATCTAAGAAGGCAAAAGACGATACTTGCCTATGGCATCAATGACTAGGCCACATGAGTGAAAAGAGCCTTCATGTACTCATGAATCACAAATTACTTCCTGATTTGAAATCATTAAGTTTGGATTTTTGCAAACAGTGTGTATGTGGAAAACAATGTAAACATAAATTTAAAACCAGAAGTCATAATAGTATAGAAATTTTGGACCATATTCATTTTGATCTCTGGGGACCATCTCCTACAGTATCTTATGGAGGCACCTCTTACTTTGTAACATTTATTGATGATTACTCCGGGAAAGTTTGGGTCTATATGTTAAAAATAAAGACTGATTTATTTAATGTATTTAAACACTTTAAAGCTATGGTTGAAAAGAAAGCAGGAAAATCAATTAAATTTTTAAGAAATGACAATGGCATTGAATTTACTTCCTTAGAATTTGAACAATATTGCAAGGATGAAGGGATTGTTAGACATAAAACTGTTGTCTATACTCCTTAGGAAAATGGCATTGTTGAACGTATGAATCAGACTCTTATGGAGGGAGCTAGAAGCATGATCAACAAAGCTAACTTGTAGAAGGAGTTGTGGGAAGAAGAACTATGTATTACTTGTTATTTGGTAAATATATCACCTTTAGTGCCATTAATTGTAAAATTCCTGAAGAAGTTTGGTTGGGTCAATCTTGCAATTATTCACATTTGATTTTTTTTATTGTCATACCTATGCTCTTATTCTAGAGAATTAGCATTCTAAGTTATACCCAAAAGAAAAATCTTATGTCTTTGATGGGTATGAAAATGCAGTGAAAGGATACAGGTTTTTGGATCCTTCTTCGCTTAAGATAGTCACTAGTAGAGATGTAACATTTAATGAACCTTGTCTTCTAAAATCCGATGTTGAAAACATTGAACAGGAACAGGTATCGTTGAATCAACAAATTTGGTTGGAGACTCAACCTTTTTTGAAAATTCATAAGGAAGAAGAGACTTCTAAAGAAAAATATGAATAATATGTAAAGGAAACTATAGAAGTTCAATAGCCAATTCAACAATCAGTCACTCTAAGGAGGTCTACAAGGGAAAGAAGAACACCCAAAAGGTATGAAGATCCTAATTCATTTATTGCATTGATTACTGAAGATGGGGAAGCTTCTTGTTATGATGCAACAATGGATGATGAAAATAGTAGAAAATGGAAGAAGGCTATGGATGAGGAAATGGATTCCTTTGCTAAGAACAAAACTTGGGATCATGTAGAACTTGCTAAAGGGAGAAGAACTTTCAGATGCAAATGGGTCTTCAGATTGAAGTGAAATGTTGATGGAAATATTGAAAGATATAAGACAAGGATGGTAGAAAAATGGTATTCTTAAGTAGAAGGTATTGACTTTCATGAGATTTTTTCACTAGTCATAAAACTTGTTTCTATTCGTACTGTGTTAGCACTAACTGCATTACTTGATCTTGAGTTAGAACAATTAGAAGGTAAAAAGGCATTTCTTCATGGAGATTTCGATGAAGAGATTTATCTAGAACAACGTAAAGTTTTTGTACAAGGTCACAACAGAAGATTAGTTTGCAAGCTCAAGAAATCATTGTATGGCTTGAGGTAGTCTCCCATGAAATGGTACAAGAATCTTGACTCCTTGATGGTGAGCCATAACTTCACTATAAGTGAGTATGATCATTGTGTGTATTTTAAGAGTTTTAATGACATATGCATTATCTTGGTTTTGTATGTTGATGATATGCTTATTTCAAGTAAAAGAATGGAAGAGATCAATAGGTTAAAGACTCATCTTTCTAGGACATTTTATATGAAGGATCTTGGAGCTACAAAACATATCTTGGGCATGGATATACATAGAGGTGGGGAAAATGGAAGGATCTGGTTATCACAATAGAAATATGTGGAGAAAATACTTGCAAAGTTTGGTATGGACAATGTGAAACTTGTTATTGTTCCCTTAGCTTCCCATGTTAATCTTTCTTTGAATTTGATTCCTAGAATTGTTGAAGAAAAGAAGTATATGTCTCGTGTACCATATGAAAATGCAGTAGGAAACTTAATGTATGTGATGGTATCTACAAGACCTGACATTTCACATGCAGTTGGAGTTGTCAGCAGGTTCATGGAAAATCCATAAGAGGAACATTGTCACGCATTGAAATGGGTGCTTCGGTATTTGAGAGGCACAAGTGACCATTGTGTCATCTTTAATGGTAGTGGAGATTAAGTCTGCAGACATGTGGAAGTTGATTATGTAGGTGACTTTGACAAAATGAGATCTACTACAAGATATGTTTTTACTCTTGTAGGTGAAGTAATTAGTTGGATGTCAAAGCTTCAAGAAGTAGTTTCTTTGTCTACTACTTAAGCAGAATATATAGCTACTTCAGATGCCTGTAAAGAGGCAATCTAGTTGAAAGGCCTACTTGATGAGCCTGGAAGGATGTAGGAGAAAGTGAATGTATTATGTGACATTCAGAGTGTTATTCAGTTGGCTACAAATCCAGCTTATCACAAAAATTCTAAGCACATTAATGTTAGATATCAGTTTGTAATACAATTTATCTATGGTGGCAAAGTAGCTTTGAAGAAGGTCCACACACAGGAAAATGGTGCATACATGTTCATGAAGCCAGTATTGGTAGAGAAGATGAGATGGTGTTTGGATTCTCTTGGCTTACAGAAGAGATGATGAATGGGCATGGGAAAGGGATTGGGATTTTTTTTCACGATGGAGATTGTTAAAGAATGACAACAATTAATGTTGATAATGTAATTATTTGAGTAAATTTGAGTAAATCTAGTTTAATCGTTCAGACAATTTTGTAATCATAGGAATTTATGTAACAAAATGTTTGAATCTTAAATTGGTTATTGCTTGAGAGGCTTGATGTAATGTTTGGAGTGTCATTTTTGACCTAGAGCAATAAGAATTCCAATCCCTTTCCCCGTGGAGGTTTCCTTGACACACTGTTAGGGTTTTACCACGTAAATTCTTTGCGTGTCTTGTTGTGTGATTCAATTTCTATTTCTTGTGCATTTCTTTCATATTTAAATGTTAACAGTGTTGGGCATGGAATCCCCACACAGCGTGTTTTGGGGCTCAAAGCCCAAGTTTTGAGTAATATTGTTGTAAAGACTCCGTGAATTGCGGGCACGGAGCGTGAATTGTTTGTTAGAGTCTTAGGGCTGTCCGCCCTAAGTTTTGAATGTAGTGTCGGCCTATCCATGGTCCGCGGACCATGGGATTATATAAATAGAGCGAGGCTCTAAGCTGTAAAGGAAGTAATACAATGGATGGATAGAATACGATAGCGAAGCATAGAGCAAGAGTCTAAGTGTCTTGGGTCATAGTAGTAGGAAGAGGCTCTACAGCTGAGTGCGCAGAGGCCTAGTAGAGTCCGCAGCTAAGTGTGCAGACCCCTGCATCTGAGTGCGCAGGGTAGGGTGGAGTCTGTAACAGAAGGAAGAAAATAATAAAGAAAACTTTTATTTGAATCCTATATATCTGTTCTGAGTTATTACATGTTTGATATTACTTGCAATTATACTGTTTATTTACTGCGTGCACTTATATGAATCGTGAATATTGTTAAGTATAACTAAAAGTGTATAAATAAGTTCAGTTAATCACCTAATATCGGGTTGAGAGTAAGGACTTAGGTAATAACATTGATCGAGCCTCGAGTAGGGCTGCGCGAAGGAAACATCTCAGGCTGCCAGGTACGGGTAAGTGCGCGTAGCGACATGTGCGTAGGGTCGAACCGCAAACCCCTTGACCCCATCAGACATCTCTAGGGTGTGGAAACCTACTTCTAGCACCCTCCCATACTAATTCAGGTGAGACCTCAATCCGTGCTCCGTGGACTGTTGCCGAAAGGGCTAGTAGTACCAGGATTTGTTTGGCTAAATCACCTCTGAACATGGGTCAGGCCCCAACAAGCCAAAAAATGGTTCTGTTTCCG
The DNA here is from genome assembly GCA_031772625.1 of Pinus tabuliformis. NCBI lineage: Eukaryota > Viridiplantae > Streptophyta > Pinopsida > Pinales > Pinaceae > Pinus > Pinus tabuliformis. The sequence continues at coordinate 1,468,090,867 of CM062816.1, forward strand.
GGACTGGGATTTGCATAAGAGATGTCCGATGTCATGTCACTGGAATCCAAAAAAGAAAGAGATTGAAGGGTGGTTGGACAAAAATATTCACGAGTTCGTGGCACATGAAAACAAGAATATGCAAGTATTAAAGGAATAGTGGTTGGAGCACCACTTAAATATGGAAATCCATGAAATTTTTGTTGCATCCTTCCCCTCTGGGTTGTACGAATGGATCAAAAAGCTAGCAGACAGTCAAGGAAGGTGTAGGCTCGACAAACTAATTGTGTGGACTCCGGAATCGGTGCGCAGACTAGAAGAAGATAAGATTGTGCACGTTGTGGACCATTTGATCGATCAAATTATAGGAGGATTTATCACCAATTTTGCAGTAGATATGACTGTAAGCTACAACGATGCGGAGTGTCGCTTCCTCAAGGGACCACAAGGTAAGTACATTAAATCATTGAACACTTGGATCAAAAGGTTATTGTGTGAAAGCGGGTTATGCGAATAAATTGATGTTTGGGACTACGTGAAGTGGGAGGGTCTATAGAAACGAAGGTAGTGTAGCAATAGAAAATAGCCCCTTGATTTCATTGCGATGGGAAAGTGAGGAAGAGCTCGCGAAAGTTTCCCCAAGAAGTGAAATCAGTCTGCTAAGGCAGCAAATTCGGCGCATACCACCCCCACCTACACCACCACCAGTTTTACCATCGTCACCCCCATTTCCACCCACACCACCTCCGTCACCAACACAGTTCTAAATGGCGAGCGCGATCAAACTGACGGTATTCAGAGGAGTAGGGAACGAAGATCCGGACCAATTTTGGTTCGTAGTAAAGGTTGCAAGGGAAGCACAAGGAGTCATGGATGAAAATATAAAGAAGGAAACACTAGTAAGCGCATTGTAGGATCGCGCACTAACATGGTACATTAAGCATTCTAATGACCATCCAAACATAGGGATCGCAGATATCCAGGCCGCACTAAACAGGGAATTTAGCAGGCCAAAATCAGAGACACAATCGATTATCAGGTTTAAGGAAATTGTGATGCTTCTAGGCGAGACCCCATGGGATCTAGACTAGAGACTGAAGAGTATGATTCGTGAAGCCAACATGACCTTGACAGATGGACAACACCGCACATGGTTTGTAACATCACTAACATCGCATTTAAGGACGATGTTGTCACAACAAAAGCTATCCAACCAGCTCGAAGCGTTAGAGATTGCAATGAGATTGCACGAGACCCCAATATAAGATCCTGGTCTGGGAGTCCAACAAATACACGCGCAACTGCAAAATTTGTGTCTAGAAATGCAGAGTTTGAAAAAGGACAGGACAACTCGGCCAGAGGCATGTGAGGAGGTATGGTGCATAAAATGCAAAGGCCAGGGGCATGACAAGGACCACTGTCCAACTTTCGCGAATTACTTACCGCAGGAGGGTCGATGTCATTAAGACCAGAGGCACAAGCAAGACCGAGCGTGACGCCTGCATTATGGTGCATGATCTGTCAAATAGGAGGAAAACACACTACAGATAACTGTCACCTATTACAGAAGTATACGCAGACGTCCCAACAATTGTTTTGTAATTTCTGCAGGTTGGTAGGCCATGATGATGCACCTGCAGAAGTTTCGAGATGATGCTGGATCGGACTCCTGCTTATAGAGTGCAGACCGAAATGCGAGCCCTTGATCCAAATGCAAGGATGGCGCATGCTGGATTTCAGGGGCGTGGATGAGATCGAGGTGGAATGGGACCAGGAAGGGGTCGCGAAAAACTCATTTGTTACAATTGTGGAGGGCCAGGGAACTATGCTCGTAGTTGTACGAATCTGACGAGAGCATCATGTTTATATTGTACCCAATTTGATCGCGAGACTGAGGACTGCCCTACACTAATAGCGAGGCTACGTGATAAAGGAGTACTCCAACCTCCCTTGACTCAGAACCTTTAAATGATGAGATTTGAGCCATGCGAAGAGGACTTGAATGTAAACATAGTGCTTTGAAGTGGTATCACAATTGGGGATGACAAAGGTAATCAACCAGAAGAAAGTGTGTGGGTTCGCAAGACTCCTACCAAGGAACCTAGATTTGATTTGGAGTGTGCAAAGGAGACATTCATGGAAGCTAAGAAGAGCTTCACGGAGGCACCCACTTCAGGTAGTAAGGATATATGTATTGCGGTGTACACCAGTTGTAGGTGTAGGTGTTGTGATGTACACCGGGTGTAGGTGTTTCTGTCGTGTTGTACACCAAGTGTAGGTGTATGTGTTGTATTTTACATCGATTGGGGATGTATGTGTTGTATTGTAGACCAAGTGGTGGTGCATGTGTTGTATTGTACACCGGGTGTAGGTGTGTATGTTGTGTTGTACACCAGGGGTAGGTGTATGTGTGGTGTTGTACACTGGGTGTAGGTATATGTGTTGTGTTGTACACCATGTGTAGGTGTATGTGTTGTGTTGTACACTGTGTATGTGTATGTGTTGTACAATGTGATGGGATAGTAAGGTATGGGATTGTCTGGGCCCTTGTTGCTATTGAGTTTTGAGTCTGTTTAGTCTCTGGATGCCCTTGTTGTTGATATTGAGGGTTGAAGTTGTTTAGTCTTGTGATACCCTTGTTCATGTTGAGGATTGAGGCAGTTTAGTCTCGGTATACCCTTGTTGTTGATATTGAGGGAGGAGGCAATTTAGTCTCTGGATTCCCTTGTTGCTTAAAAAGAAGGCATTGGGTGCTTGTCGAGTTTGGAAACAGATTTAGTGTGTGTACAGAAAGTCTAAAGAGCAAAGGTAGATAGAAAGAATAATTTGAAATATAAGTATCATTATTTGATTTCAATTTTTAATTATGCATGTGATCTATGAATTTGATTTATGATGGTTTTATTTTGAGCTAACCAGAGGTGATATGCTTATACATGATAATTTGGTCAAAGATATATTTTGACTTGTTGTGACAGGAAGTAAACATAATTGCAAGTGTACCTTATTAATGTGCCACCAATGAGGTAAGATTTAAATTTATTTCAATTCCTTTTTAGTCTAATAGCAATTGTGTGCTTAGCATAGGAAAGCATGGTTGAAAATGCCTGGTTTGGGTGGCTGGTTCAAACTAAGTACAAGAATTAGCAGTGGTAAAAGGAATTGGAACATGAAATAGTATGCTTGTAAAGGACTTCAGGAGCAGGAAAATTGTGGGACACTAGTACCCAATAGTGTCCATCGATTTCCATGAGCATGCTATGAATGATATGATGGTTTTGAGACAGGGATATGCCTTGGTTTTTTGACCTTTCGATGCGAGGAAACCTTACCAAAGGATGGATCACTTAAGATAGGGGACGTTGGGGAACTTGGAAGGTGAGGGACTGCGTGGAAGGGGGTGACCTAATTTCCTGAGGGACTGTGTAATAGAGAAGGGAAGGTAGGGAATATACTGGTTTTGGTCATTAGCATTACTAGATGGAATCATATGCACATTGGAAGTGTGCCCTGGAACAATGAGTTGGTAACTATTCACTAAAAGGACAAGTGGCGCGAGATCATAGTGTTGGACATTGGATGCAGATTTAATTTTTACAGTGTATTTTGGACTTCCTGCGAAGGAGGTGAATCTTGGTATTACTTTGATGGTGGAATTGTGAGCCTTTGAATTCCCTTATTGTGGATGCAGGCATCATATCATTTTATTTGTTGGTTGATAAAATTTTCATATGTATATATGTGTATATTATTATTAATACTATATCAAGATGGATTTATAAAGCTCCATAGACAGTACAGTTATTTGTTGGTTGAAGCGAATGTGCATAATTATGTGGTTGTTATTGTAAATATCATAATGAGTTGTGTTATAAAGCTCCAGTAAACAGTATGATTGTCATATCATTAGCAATGGTCATTGTAAATACTGCAACGAGATGTGCTATAAAGCTCCATAGGCAATATGTTATTGTTTTCAGTGGTTGCTATTTTATAGGTGTCATTGAACACCGAGGACAGTGTTCCCCTAAGGGGAGGGGCTTATAATAGACCTAGGTTAAAAATCCATCTAATAAAGTTAATAAAGGCAAAATAAGACCAAGATCATGGGACACATATTCCAAGATGAATTTTGGGAAAAACATGCTAGTGTGGGTGTTCATTTGGTTTATTATGGCTAAGGGGAAATTGGAAAAGGAAATGGAAAAGGATTTGAAAAGGAAAAGTGGAAATAAGTGGTTATTTATTTATGAAAATAAAGTAAATTAGGAGAAAAGGAAGGTGAAGAGTCACAAGTTGCATGTGGGGAGTAAATTGAAGGAAAATGAAGAAATTAGAGGCATCAATGATAAAAAGGATAATGAGGATCAGTTCACAACCTTTTGTCAGTTTATTTTTGGAGTTAGTCTCAGAGAGGAGAAGAGCACCAAGAGGAAAAGGAAAGCAAGCAAGCAAAGGAATTATAAGGAAAGCAAAGGAAGGACAAGGACGGTAAAGGAAGTAGGGATCAAGCAAGGAAAGGTTGGATTCGGTAGCTTCGATAGGAATACTTGCAGGTAATATATTGCATATATGATTTCCTAGCTGGTTTTGGAATGCATGGAATATGCATGTGTGTATTTTGGTTTCTTTGTTTTCGGTGGCATGGATTTTTTCGGGTTTTGATAGTAGTGGTTTTAGCCTTGCCTTTCCATTTCCGGATAACCATAGTGTGAAGGGATTCTTTCTTAGTTGAGCTTTGGATTGTTGAAAGATTTTGGATCTCGATGAGGTGGTATTAGGAAAGTCCCAAGGGTTGGGGGTGGAGATGGTTTTCTCAAGGAAGCCCTCAATAGGTGGGTGGAGACAGGAAAATACCTCAAGGGATGGTGAAGGAATTCTGAGGCAACCAATCTTAGTTTGGTTTTGTGATCTCAGGATTGGTTTAGGTGAGATCATGGTACGGTAAGGGTGGAGGTGGTTTATCCTCTAGATTCCCTTAGTTGTTTATGGATTCGTTTATCCCATGAGATCCCACATTCATGCTTGAAATATGGCACAAGGGTTATTGGCTGAAAGAAATATTTTGTTCAGCTAATCTATGGTCAAGTGGTACGTGGAAGTCCCTAACTTGGTTGAATTTTGCATATGATTAATAAGAGCTAAGTTTCTCTCGTCTTGATGAGTAATTATACTTGTTATTATTTGGCTTTAATGGATCATCTATCATTGTTATCTATTCAGTTATATGTTGGTTATAAGCATGGTTAATTGATAGATCTAAGTGTGGCTCTTATTACATTTCCATTAATGAATGTTTGGTTAATGTATGCATGACCTAATTTGTTATATGAAAACTATTTAGAGAAGGCATTGGTCCTTCTTGTTTAACCTCAGATAAGTTTACAGATCCTTATGTTTAGATTTGTATTCATGACCTGTAGGTTGCATGTTCATCATATGTGTTGACGGAATTTCAATCCCAGTTGGGAGGGGTCAATTCATGTTTTGGTTTATAGGCTTTGGTTCTATGTAATTTATCATTTCTAGAATTTTCACTCAGTTCGAAGTAGAGGCCTGAGTCCTAGCCCTGAAAAAGTGGCTTAGAATTCGAGGTCGTTGGCATAGAACTGACTGGAATAGTCCACAGTCATCGGCAAGTAGGCCTATGGGAGTGAATGAAGGGTTACAGTTGCTTGGAGGCCTTGGCAAGGGAGCGATTAAGGCTCTAGTTCATTGAAATAGAGAGTTAACTCAGGGGTTGGATAATTGTAGGAGTTGGGTTTCTCCTGGAGGTCCTATGGAACCTAAGGAAGGTCAGTAAAGTCTTAAGTTGTTGACTCCATTTCCTAAGGTCATATAGGAGGTTGATCTTATCATAGTGACCCTCAACTCATGTTTACCCCAAGAAGACTAGTGAAAGTGGGTAAATGTGGGAGGAGGTGGTTACAGAGACAAAGATGGAGGGGGGATGTTGTGAAGCGAGGACTTAGAGGGAGAGAGAGAGGAGAGAGGGAGGAGACAAATATCGTGTATAAATGGGATTTATAGGGAGTGAGAGAGAGAGAGAGAGAGAGAGAGAGAGAGAGAGAGAGAGAGAGAGAGAGTGGAGGGGGAAGAGAGAGGAAGAGTGAGATATATAGTGATGGCAGAGGGGAATTGGAGGGGAGGAATTATACATGAGCAGGGAATGAGAGAGAGTGTGACTCTGAGAGAGATAGATAACAATAGAGGGAAAAATACAAAGATAGAGCTAGAGAGAGAGAGAGAAAGAGAGAGAGTTGGAGGGGAGTTTTTGTGAAGAAAAGACTAAGGGAACAATAGAAAAATAAATGAAGGGGGGAGTATAAGGGGTTTGGGGGAGAGAGAGAGAGTTGGAGGGGAGTTATTATGAAGCAAAAAATAAGGGAAGTATAGAAAAATATATGAAGGGGGAAGTACAATGGGGGAGAGAGAGGGGAGGGTATTGATGGGGGGGAGAGAATTAGAGAGGTAGGGAGGAGAGAAAATGGTAGGAGGAGGTAGATAGAGATATTGCTTTATGGTGAAGAAAAAGGGAGGAGAAAAGAGATATATAGAGAGAGAGGGAAAGAGAGTGTGTGTGTGTGTGAAGGGGGGAGAGAGATGAATGTAGATACAAATTTGGAGATGGTAGCTAGAGATAGAGAGGGGACAAGAGAGATAGAAGAAGAGACAAGGGGGCGAGAGAGGCTTAGGAGATAAAATAGATTTATTGGGAGATAAAGGGGGAGATGGTGAGAGATAAGAAGGTATACACACACAAATAGGAGGGGTTTAAGAGAGAGAGGGGGAGAAATAAAGATGAAGAGAGAGAAATTTGAAGGAGGTTTTCTTGAAGGAGTGAGGGAGGGATAGAGTAAGAGAGGAAGGGGGAGAGAGTGGGGTGTGCTAGTTAGGAGGGAAGGAGAGAGAGAGTGGGTAAGTTAGACAAAGAGATGAAGAAGGAGATAATGAGGGATAAAGAAAAAAACAAGAGTGGGTATAGAGATGGATGAACACACACACACACACACACACACACACACAGAGTTATGGGGGAGAAAGGAAAAGAGATAGTGAGGGAGAGAGGGAGAGAGTGAGAGAAGGAAATAGAGAGGGAGGTAGAGATAGAGATTGAGGGGGGAGTGATAAAGATAGAGAAAAATATAGATACGGAGATAGATATTGTAGGGGAGAGAGAAAGATATATAAGAAAGAGGGATGGAAGAAAGAGGAGGATGAGAAGGAGATAAATATGGAGCTAGGAGAAAGATAAAGGCAGATAGAGTGGAAGAAGACATATATACACACACACAGATATATATATATATATATATATATATATATATAGAGAGAGAGAGAGAGAGAGAGAGAGAGAGAGAGGGGGGGGGGATGTGGGGATAGAGCTAAAGGGGGAGATAGGGGGAAAGAGGGAGGGAAGAAGAGAGTGATAGATATGGAAGAAGAGAGAGAGATGTCTAAAGAGAGTGTATGTCATGGAGAGAGATATATACAGGGAGAGTCAGAGAGTGATTAAGAGAAGAGAGAGGGATGGAGGAGAGAGATAGGGAGCTAAAGATAAAGGAAGAAAAGAGGGTTGAGGGGGAATGAGGCAAGGGAGGGGGAGAGATAAATAGAGAGAGAGAGAGAGAGAGAGAGAGAGAGAGAGAGAGAGAGAGAGAGAGAGAGAGAGAGCAACCAAATTATAAATGGAAGTGTTTTGGGAAGTTTTAGTGTCTACAGATAAACACTTAAACCCCTAGACTAGTAGCTAAGTCTAGAACAACAGTGCAAAACACTCTCTACTTTTTCTATGACCAATAGATTAAATAAGAGGTAAAGAAGCCTACCTGAAGATTTCACTTACTCCTTATATCCCTTGACCAATTCTATCACTCCTTTCCGTGCTTAATCCGCTTGAAGAGTGCCTTCACACAAATAGAAAACAAAAACTAATCAAAGCATATGATAATGATCTATTGATTAAACATAGCATGGAATCAAGTACATAGTACACATATGAAAGCATCAATGAATAACACAATCATATGGGAAAAGCTTTGAACACTTTATTAGTAAAAGGAAGAGTTACAACCCAATTTGCTTGATTCAACATCACTCCTCCAGTTCAATCCCATCCTCTCCTCATAACAAGAAAGACATTTTGACATCATTACAATACTTGAAATCAACTTAAGTCTCATACTAATAACATCTCCCTATAATTCAATGATTTCCAGCCCCTGATCACTTATATGAGTGTTCTTTTTATAAGTGAATGAAGGAAGTTATGCCCTAAATGGTGATAATGAATGCCCTCCCAAACTTAGGATTTAGTTCCATGGAGGAAGGGATAAAGGGATTGATGTTCCTTAACTCCCTACCTCATCCAAATTTGAGCTCAAAGGAGTATATAAACTTGGGAAACTTCTAGATGCATCAAATGGATAAGAATATTCCCAAACCCCAATGCAATTTCGCTCAAATTCGCCCAGCGCAGGCCAAAGAGGGCTCAAGTGCACTGCATAGCACCCTAGCAGTGCAGTGCACTGGACTGCAGTGCACCCTAATGAAGGTCTGCCTGCGCTGATCTTCTTAAAGGCAGTTTTTTGATGATTTCAATCATGGAACTTATTGGGAAGCTAGGCGTTCTGATGGTTGACTTCTTTAGGGCATGCAACAATTGAATTAGGGTTTGATGGGCCCTAATAGTATTAATCTGTAAGTCGGGGTTGATGTACCCAAATGGATCTATGACATGATGTAGAGAGAGTTTGATGGGGGAGAGAAAGAGAGGGAGATGAGGAGAGATGGAGGAAGGAGAACCAATATGATGGGAGGGAGATTAAGAGAGGAGGTATGGAGGGAGATAGTGGAAAATTTTAAGGGTGGAGGGAGACAGGGAGAGATATGTAGATAATAAGTGACAAAGTGTGTGTGTGTGTGTGTGTGTGTGTGAGAGAGAGAGAGAGAGAGAGAGAGAGAGAGAGATGAATTATAAATGGAAGTATAAAGAGTTTGATGGGGGAGAGAAAGAGAGGGAGATAAGGAGAGATGGAGGGAGGAGAACCAATATGATGGGAGGGAGATTAAGAGAGGAGGTATGGAGGGAGATATAGGAAAATTTGAAGAGTGGAGAGATACAGGGAGATATATGTAGAGAAGAAGTGACAAAGTGTGTGTGTGTGTGAGAGAGAGGGAGAGACGAAGAGAGAGCAAACAAATTATAAATGGAAGTAGAGAGAGTTTGATGGAGGAGAGAAAGAGAGGGAGTTAAGGAGAGATGGAGGGAGGAGAACCAATATGGTGGGAAGGAGATTAAGAGAGGAGGTATGGAGGGAGATAGAGGAAAATTTGAAGAGTGGAGAGAGATAGGGAGAGATATGTAGAGAAGAAGTGACAAAGTGTGTGTGTGTGTGTGAGAGAGAGAGAGAGAGAGAGAGAATGTGTGTGTGTGTGTGTGATGGGGGAAGAGAGAGGGAGTGATGGAACGACATAGTGAGAAAGGGAGGGAAACAAAGAAATATATGGAAGTGGGAGAGAGAGAAGGAAGAAGGAGTAACATTGGAAGACATGGTTAACAAGTATTTTCACAAAAGTGCACGCATGTTCCTGAATGTCTGTGTGGTCTTGCCAAGGTCTAGGCAAACATGAGAAGGTGAGAGAGGTAGGTAAGTAAGGCATTTATGGTTTTGGGAATTAGTCACAATACTGCAAATTTATTTCAAGTGATGTATGTGCATTCATGAGAATTCATGCATACGTTTTTCCACCAGTGATCTTCTCTAGTGCACATGTATGCCACTCACCCAACACTCAAATTAAAATATAGAGAACAAGCATAGAAGAGTAGACTATGTAAATATATGGTATTATTCTTTGCATAGTTAATGGAAATAAGATATTATTTCACTTGTTTTACTGGAAATCAAGTTTTTGTCTTATGTATATTTAGAATGAATTTTGAATAATTTGAGCACAATTATTGTCTTGTCAAAGAATCAAAAAATAAATTTTATCTTCCAATGTAATTAGAAGACAATTTTTATCATGTTGTAAAATTGGATGACAACTTTGTAAGAATAGGAAATGATATTTTTCTTCTTGTGTAATTGTATGATTTTTGTAATTGGAATACAATTTATATATTTATTGGTTATCGGAATATTATTTTTATATCCTTGTAATCACAATCCTTTTAAACATGGGGAATAATTGTAGTTAGAAAATAAAGCAATCATGTAAAAGACAAACCATAGAAAATTGCATTGAAGAAAGAGAAAAGGAAAAGGTAGGTTTCGAAAAATATATACTTTTAGAAAAGGAGAATCCAAACTTGTAGAAAAATATATTAACCTCCAAGGATTATTACATCAGAGAAAATTATTGTAGATGATCAGACGATGGTGTATTTTCTTGGTGCTACATATAGTATGGGTGAAACTAGAGAGAGGACTAGTGCAAAACCTCCTGATGAAGAAGCTTTTATGGTGCAACCACTTGTTCAACAATGTCAAAATTTCATAAACCACCCTTGAGCATGTCCAATCCCCTTCCAAGAATTTAATTTGACAATAGATAGGTCAAGAGTATGAGAATATGGTCCCATCACCCCTACCTACATTGTAATTCCATAGTAGAAATGTCAAGAGTGCCAAAATATAGGTCTATCACCCCTACCTACATTGGACAATGTGCAACAAAGTACTGCTAAATGACATAGGTGGATGAAAGTGGTTTATTGTTTCTTAAAGGTAAGCTACTTGATCAAACTATGTGTTACCAATTCTTAAAAATTATGGAAGAATACTTTGAATCAAAGTCTAATACAATGATATGTCTATTTTTCTTATCTTTGTTAAATCTAGGAGTTTAACTATTGATAGAAGAATTCTAGGAATTAAGTTAGTTTAAACAATAGAAAAAAAAAAGTAATTATATCATTAGAAACCTTGTGGATTATTTTCATAAAATTGGTAAGACAACTCAATCCCAAGACAATAATGCAACTTGTTGTGTCTTGTCACAATCAATTACTAGAAAAATCACAAGGAAATGTAATTTGCAAAAACACACATCCCATATTATTAAATACAATGTCAAAATCCTTCAAAAGTATTCTCTTATATGGCATTGCCTTGAAACATGTGGCTAAACATATTTGTGGGATTTCACTTGTAGGCTACCTCATTATGATGTGAAGTTAATTAGACTAGTTGAAGCAAAAATACAAAATTTATGGCATGAGAACACTAGAAATTCTTCTAACCAAAAAGATGTAATAAATTAATAATGGGTTATAGGGACCGTAATCCCCACACTAAGCACTTCCTTGACATGGTACAAAATAAATTTTATGGGAGATTTAGAAATGGATATTTTTCATTTAACTTAGGCCAATAATCATTCATGAAATGCAAGCCTTGATATGTTACAATAAACACAACCAGTAACATATGTTGTTTCCAAAACCACATTAAATAATATTACTATTATGACACATATTGTTCTGAAAATCACTCTTGAGTGATCTCAATTAAATAACTATTGAATGAAGGTATTACAGACTCATGTGCTGGTGTGTGTCTATGTTATTTTAGGCAATGGATCGATCAGATTGCAAAATACACAGACGCTGGAAAATGGAAAACAGTAAGAGAAACACAATAAGAAAATGCAAGAACACAACAATTAATAATGAGTTCACCCTATCCTCCAAGGCTACGTCTTCGATCCAGCTTTCAGTGGTGGCCTTCTTTTATTGTGTCTTTAAAGCAGATAGTTACAATGAGGAGCTCAATTTGAGTCTCCTGAAACAGATAACACTTGGTAGGGTGGTTCTTGGATTCCCCAAGCCACTAGAGTGCAAAAATTCTTTCCTTACCAAATCTTGACCTTTCTGGTCTTCAATGGAAGGAGCCCAATGTGGTGCTCAATTCTCGACAGATCCTCACAGGGACTGCTTGAACCTCTCAAGCTTTCTATCTGCTCGATGTTGCCTTAGGTTAGCTCGGCTCTCTGTTTTCTTTTTCTTGCTTCATTTTCTTTTCTTTGCTCTCGCTCTCTGTGTATTCATTTGGTTTTCCTATGTTCTGTTCTCTGTATGTTCATGGATTAAAGCCAGTTTGTCTTTGACTATTTGCTTCCTCTTCTGCCCCTTCGGTTTGCCTGCTGCTGTTCACTTGGAGTTCCCTGCCTCTGCATCATTTCCATCATTCATAGGGAAGTGGCCACTTGTCTTCTCACGAACTACGCTAGCTCTTCCTCAACGGTTCGGTTTTCCAGTTACGCTATGGTATGACTCATCCGCCAACTCAGTGGTCAAATCAGACATCAAACTTCTCTATGTTGCAGCTTAATTCCCCTATCAAATCCGGTTTCTCCATCGGGCGCAATCTCCACCATCAGATCTGGAGCCCCCAAATCCTACTACATTCACTCATTTCGTGCGGTTGACTTGCTCAAACATTAGCGCGCGATGAGAGGCGGTTTTCTTTCTCATCCGCTAGACATGCATCGTGCACTGAATGGAATTGCTCATTTTCAGCCAAGTCCGATATACCACCAATTTTGGAGCATAGGACCCGCCTTTCACCTTAGCACTTTCCCCACAATTTCCCAGCTTTGCATGCGACCGAGCGCTCGGGGCCTTTCCTTCTCGAGAGTTTTGCCTAGTTGCTAATCGCACATCAAAAATGGCCTCCATTTCCCGATCCGGGCTTCCCAACTACCAGTTTTACCTCTTGCGTGGTCTCCATGGGCCTTAGTCAGCGTGATTTGACCGAGGTCCTCGTCGTTCCTTGCTGGCAGCAAATTGCCACTGTCCAGAGGTCTTCTTGATCACTCTATGTTCCTAAATTCGAAGTTTGTCTCGTTTTGATACAGTCATGGCACTTTGATATTCTTCATGGATCCAATTCGGATCACGGCCTTCCCACTGAAGAAGCTTTTGGACCACCAAAAGTTAGTTTTCAAGCCTTGACTAAGTGAGGTTACAATTGTATCACTTGTCCAATCTCTATCCACTTTGCACTGCTCGACTTTGAACCCTTGATCCCAACTCTGAGGTACTCAACATCTCCTCTATGCGTCATCCTCACCTTCCTGTCCAGAACTGTGTCTTCCTGCAATTCATTAAGATATTCAGGTAGCAGGTCATCAATAGAAGGCAATTGACTTTGCTCTCTGGGATCCTCAATTAGTGATGGTTCAAACAATCTCAAGCAATCTACATTTACGACCGAATAGATGTGCATGTAAGCTGGTAGATCAAGGAAAAAAGCATTCTCACCAATCTTCTCAAGTATCTTGAAGGGTCCAAACCTGATAGGCTTTAGCTTTTTACCTTCACCTTGCATCTTGTCCTTGCTGATATATAGCTAGACTTGGTCACCAACTTGGAAACTATTCTCCATCTGATGATTGTCATGCCTTGCCTTGTATTTGGCTTGACTCTTTTCCAGCTGTTCCTGTACTACCTATTGGATCTCTTGGATTTGTTCAATGAACCTAGTTGCCCTGTCCACATCACTATGTCCGCAACTGTGGTATCTTTACCAAAGACAAAATCCAAGGGAGACCTTGGTGTGAAACCAAAACAGGTCTCAAAAGGAGATCTCTGTGTAGAAGAATGTTTTGCTCTGTTGTAAGCATGTTGCACATAACACAAATGTTCATCCCAAAGCTTAGGTTGTTTGCTACAATATCCACTGAGTAACTGGATCACTGTCCTGTTAACTACTTCTGTCTGGCCATCAGTTTGTGGATGAAAAGTTGTGATTTTCTTCATTTTGGTGTCCATCAGTTCCCACAGACTTGACCAAAACTTCCCCACAAATCGGGTGTCTCGATCAGATACAATGGAAGTGGGTAATCCAAAATGAACCCATACATGTTCAAAAAATAGCTTTGCAGTTTATTCAGCTGTACTCTGTTTATTACAAGGTATCAAAATACACATTTTTTTGAACCTATCCACAACAACATACATATAATCATGACCTTTCCTAGATTTAGGCAGTCCTCCAACAAAATCCATGGAAACACTTTCCCAAGGGTTAGAAGGAATTGGTAATGGAGTGTACAAGCCTAGTTTTCTATTGTTGTGCTTGATTTTAGCACACATAGTACACCCTCTTACATATCTATAAACTGTCTCATTCATTTTTGGCCAATAACAAAATATTTGCAGCTGTGCAACTATTTTACTTACCCCAAAGTGACCTGATATCAGAGAAGTGTGTGCTTCTCGAATTATCTTTATTCTTTCAATTTGTCGAATGCATAACTTCCCACAATGATATAAGAGTCAGTCCTTTACATGATAATCCAATTCTTCTACTCGTTTGCCTTGACTTAAAGTTGCATGTACATCTTTAAAGTATATATCTTGAGCATATTGTTCAATGTAGCTCTCATGTAGCACAAAATTATGCTTAAGTATAGTAGATGCATTTATAATGGGTCTAGATAACATGTTTGCAACTTTATTGTGTATGCCCGTTTTATATCCGATGACTAAATGAAATTGTTGTAGAAAACCCATCCATCTATAGTGTCTTGATCGTTGTAACTTAGTTTGGGAGTGTAAATATTGAAGTGGTTGATGATCAGTATGTATTACTGTCTCTTTTCCCATTAAGTAATGTTTCCTCTTTTTCACACTCTGTACTAATGCATACAATTCTTTATCATATGTAGGATAGTTAACCAATGTAGAATTAAATGTCTCAGAATGATAACATATGGGTTTACCATGCTATGTCAACACTGCTCCCATGGCATAGTCATTGTGTTATAGACATTTTTGGGCACTGAAACCCAAATCATAAATGTCCATAAACTAAGGGCTCCTAAGTCCCTAAAGGTGTTGTTCCAACCCCTAAAAGAACAAGGTCAACTGATTACAGCATCTCCCAGAAGTTCTCCATGAAAAACTACTCAGAACCGGTCAAAACAGGACCATTTCACCTGCTCCATGGTCAAAGTGCATTACATCCCACCTGAATACACACAGTAGGTGCGATGCATGTTGAAAAACCCTTCTATGGGGTGCGATGGGTGAGAGTGGACAAATGGCAGGGTCAATCCGCAAGGTGGAGAAGCATGGAATCTTCCAGAAACTTCTCCTGTGACACTTGCCTCTCTACATTCGACCAGGGATGAGTAAGAGATCAACAATCTCCAAGTGGAATCAAGAACTATCAGAGAGGACACTAATTAGATCTCAAACGCTGACTCATTCCCCTTGCAAACATCTATATATGGATCCCTCATCCCAGAGATCCAGAGGCTGGAATTTTGTATCTTGTAAGGGAGTGATGTTGGTTTCTGGGTGCAATATCATAGTGTTGGGTGATCTAAGCTTTTCATGAGGTGAAGAAGGGCTTTCTTGCTGAGAGGATGATGCGGGGTCAGAACAATTGGTTGTAATCCTCTTTGCTCTTTCTTGATTATCAATAAAGCTATTCAATTTTTCCTCCACATTCTTATATGATTGATGATCTATGCATTTGTGTGGTCAATATACATCTGGTCCTATATTGTTTATGATAATAGATCTATGTTCTTGGATAGTGTTATGCTGCTTTGATTCTATAGGTACTCTTTGAAGCTGGGTAGACAACGAAGCGAGTGGCAAAGACCTATCAGAAGAGAGAGGAATCGAGCAAGGAACCAAGCGCAAGGCAGAGGTTGGTCTCCTTATTCTTCTCTCATCTATTTCTCATAAAGGAAACGAAAGTAGTTTTTAGTTTGTTTGTTTCTAAGGTAGCTACCAGCCTTAGTGGGACTAGTAGCTCTTCATAGACACTAGTTTTCCCGATAACAAAATGGCGACTCCGCTGGGGAGCGAATAGATTGTTAGTTTATCTACATTTGTTTACTTTATAAACTTACAGATGGAGCCTGAAGTCAAGCCAGCTAGCCTTCGAACTGCATTTGCTATGCAAGTGCAAAGTAGATCAACGCTGCTTCAGTCTATCTTCGGGTTTTGTTTATGAATTAAACGATTGATTTACAAGCTCTCTAATTGCCCTCGTGGTGGCTCTAGTAACCTCTTTAGATCTACCCCTGTGATTGATTTACTGATTACCACTTGCTCGGCCTAAATCCCTGAACTGAACTGCAAACTGTGACCTGGAACCCAGTCAAAGTCTCGTCCCTGGTCCAGCGCACTGTCTGTTCTGTGAACTCCAAATGCATCACACTTCCGAGTGTAGTAGGTGCGTTGCATTTCAGTTTCACTGTGTTACAGGTGCGCTGATCAGACAAGGCCTTGTTCCTAAATTTTGGTTTCTGTGTTCATGCTTTTCAGCTCTATTCAGGAGTTTTGCTGCCTGTAGTCAGTACACCTCTATTTGAAACCCCTTTCCTTGCTGTTATTCCGCCTCCATTGTGCAAAGAACTGTAAATGTTTTTATGTATTTTTGAGTCATTTTCAGTTCTCCTTTACAAAGAAGTAGCGTAATTGTACTGTCGTTTCTTGATTTGAAAGTGTCGCAAGTGTCGTTTTCAGTCATAGAAGAGAATCTGATTGTTCTTGATAGTCGATTACACTATTACTCTTGTATTTGATTTGAATTAGTAGTTTTTCAAGTGTCGAAAGCAAGTTTTCAATTCCAAATAACAAAGTGTCATCATTGTCCTCATTTTGTTTTGAAAAGAAACTTGTTAGTAATTGTCGCTTTGAAAAATAATTCAGATTTGCGCTTAGCTTTCTTTTTATCATTCACATATTAAGAAGGCTGAAAACAAATACATGCATGTGCATTTGCATCTAGACTGTTTGTTGGTTTGATTTAGGACAGTGCATATAGTGTGTGCTCTCTGCTCTTTGTTGAAATAAAATCATCTCTCTTTCCTTAGTAGCTAGGATTTTCATTGCAAAAAGAAGATTAAACGATTGTTTATCATCTTAGATTGCATTTTAGGAATTGTACATCTACATCACGCGGTGAACCTGGAAGGAAAATTTCTTAAGCAAGATCAACTATAAAATAAATTTAATGAATCTAAAAACGCTTTGGAACCTAACGCACAACATCTAGAAGTCTAGGCTAGAGACGTATTCCGGCGTCGTAAAGCCTGGTAACTGTTGTTTTCACTGTTGGTTGGGTGATTCCTCCACTTTGAGACAATAAGTGCTAGTACGGACTTGTGCTCCCACGTACCGTCGAGTATATTTTGGGAGACCACAATAGGCTTAATCCTTTATCCATAGGAAGCCATGTCTACCTCCCTATTGATCGCAATGCACTGAACACAGCATTCGGGAATATTGACTGCCGTACCGTAAAAAGTATTCTGCAGTTTTGCGATTGGTTTGGTAATCCCTCTGTCTAGATTTCTAGAGCAGTCCCTTTCATTCCTTTTCAGACTCCTTAACAGAAAAGGTCCATCTGAGCACTTGTCACTTCAGGCTCATTAAAAATCGAAGGCGACTAGAGTCATCTTTTGTTTTTTCTCGACTCTTTAAAATTGAAAAAACAAGTTGTGTCAAAGCGTCTAAAATTTATTTTAAACGAAATAAACATCACCATTCCTACGTTGGTCTTAGGTTGAGAAAAATGGAGTCCACCAACCAAGGAGTTCCCCTTGGAGGATATCCTAGTCCCTTCTCCTCTTGGGAGATGTCGGTGCACCCCATATGGCCACATTATCTCTTCCAGGATTGACAATCGGCTTGCCCGTATGGCTCTTCTCAACTTCTATCGTTCAGAATACTGTGATTCCTGAACACTCAAGTCAACAACTAAACGATACCAGAGTTACCCCCCAACCCTCTACTTCATCCAATTCTTCCTCTCCTCCTTCCTCTTCGCTTGATGAAGCTGGTAAAGCCCAAAATCAAGTAACTGAGAAGAAGAAGGAAAAGAAGAAGAAAGAGAAGAAGAAGAAGGAGCCAAAGGCGAAAAAGGGAAACCAAGCATCGTCTAGCAAAAATCCACACACTGCACCGACTAGGCCTAAATCGCCATGTGTCATTTGTAAAGGAGACCACTATCATCGAGATTGTCCTTGCATCCCTCGGATCTTAAGGGACTGGTCTCCTCGTTTGCACAATCTGGTGTCATCAACCTCTGACGATCATGTTGAGCATACACCGTCAACTAGTGAAAGTGAAGCCCATGGACAAAAAGGAAAATATAAATTTCCTTGTAAATTGTGTGAAGGCGATCACGCCATCCACTGTTGTCCCTTCTTAGACGAAGCTAAAAGAGTTTTGGACGATCGTCCAGTTTCACCGTTACGACTTCCTCTTGGATACAAGAAACTCTTGCCGAGTCCGTCACTAGTTAAAAATTCAGCTAACATGCCCTTGTGGTCGGCCAAAGCATCTATCATTGAAGATAAACCATCTGAATCCATACTAGATGAAAGTCAAAAGGTCGAGGTGGCATTTGACCCGGTCTTGCCTTCAGAAGGTCCATCTTCAGATGATACAGTCACCGAAGAGAACAAGAATGACACCGTTCAAATTCTCTTCATAAGCACAGACTCCGATGAACATGGGGGCAGTCTACCCGTTCCTTTACCGCAGGAAGGAAGTTCGTCAGAGTCGTATCCGGCCGTCTATTCGGTCCCACCTCCAAGCAACCTGGTTGTTTCCTTTGACTGGAATCTACTAGGCAGACCCCGTTTACCGGCTAGTGTACCATTCTGAATCATTGCTCAAATATATAGAATGGTCATGGCTGGTACCATCATAGATGAAGGGGCTTCTGTGAGTATCCTTTCCTCAACTGCTTGGAAAGCGCTTGGTTCGCCATCGCTTTTGCCTGAGATGAGAAATCTAACAAGCTTTGACAAAGGAACCAATCGACCATTAGGGATCCTTCCCGATGTGCCGATAACATTGAGGAGGAAAATCGTATACATGAATGTAATGGTAGTCCAAGGACCCCTGGATTATAATCTACTCCTTGGACGAGACTATATTTATTGCATGGGAGGCGTCGTCTCCTCACTTTTTAGAGTAATGTGTTTTCCGCATGAAGGAAGAGTGGTCAAGCTCGTAGACCAGCTTTCATTTCCCAGTTCACACATAGCAAATAGTCATATACCAACCCTGAATGGTATTTTCACGCAAGGAATGTCTCATCAATCCCTAGTTCGTCCTCTTGATGAGTGCGAGTGATTCGGAGGACATGACTGAAACCCAGGGGGCATGCACCCTGGTTTGATTCGGCAGGAAAACGTTGGGTATAGTGTAGGTTTCCGCAGAGGATATATGACTATTCTGACACACCCGTCCATTTAGGAAAATGGGATTAGGCTGGAATAAGATTCCCTCGTCAAATTTATGTGAGTGGAGGCGTCTGCGCCACTCACCTTTGTCTATTTCGGTAGACATTGCCGAGGAAGTGTTTTGTCTATGACACGGATGGAACAATCTTTGGTAACCTGGAAATTTTTCGCTATACCTGGGGGCATGCAAACCTTTTGGCATGCAAGCGAAGAGCGACCATTTATTTTTTAAATTTGTAGGTCCTCTAACCCTTTAAACTCGTAGGATTGGTCGTTTCCTAACTTGCATAAAGAAAGGATGCGGAGCAAAGCTTTGTAAGGTGCAAGCTTCTTAAAAATGGCATCTTAGATGAGACATCCTTATTATACGACTGGATCGAGCAATTTTAATGCAGAATTCAAGCTTGTTAAAAAATAAACATAAGCAATGAGCAAGCGTTTCCCCCAGCGTTTAAGCTCATTAAAAATTGAACCAATTTCCTGTAAATAACCATCGTGAATGTATTACTTCAGCCTTTGAAGCCTTGGTCGTGTTCTCATCATCACCTCCACTCTATATTGGCCGATCATTCACCTCCACTTGATTGTTTACCCGTTTTGAGGAACGACTGTGAAGAGTGATCTTGTTAGCCATCCTTGTGACACTGTCGTGATTGGAAAATTCCAAACCTTATCTGGAATCAGCTGCTACCCGAATATATCACTCGTTCCTCAAAAACGAGTCTCCTTTAAGCTCTTTTCAACTGACTCGTAAAATATGAAAAGATTGCCGAGCCATTGGCCTCTCCAGCTCGTTAAAGTGACCGGAAGTGTTATCCCTCCTTTAGATTTTAATCTTTTTGGACCTGAGGGATTATTACACAAAAAGATCGAGCGCTTGCTTTGTTCGACTAGTTAAAATTACCGAAAATTCATCCCTTTTATATTATTTTATACTTTTTCAGACTTAAGGGATTAGATGACAAAAAAGGATTTTTGGAGTTTCCTTTATGTCCCTTTTCAGACTCTCTAAAATTGAAAAGGACCGAGTTATCTTTGTCGTTAAACTCGTTAAAATTGAATAGCGACAAACTTGTCCATAATAAACAAGAACAAGTTTCACTATCGCTAGGCTCGTTAACACATAGCGATGGGTTTGCCCGAAGGGAAAATTATAGAACAAGCATATGTTATCCTCCTCAAGCTTGACAAAAATAAGGAGGTACTGGTCAGCAATGACTGGGGAAAAATTGGGAAGAAAACTTGAAGAAACTTTGTTGGTAGCAAGTCGCTCTTGAACATGACACTTTCGCTCCGCATCCAAGTTGGGTTGGGTTGTTCCATTCACTGGTCACATCACCATGGTTCCGTCACACCATCCACATTTGGGGTTAATGCTACCAACCCATCATGTTAGTGTCGCCGATATGTTCAAGAGAAGTCGCTCAGAGAATTCACCTGTGTCTCACCCACTGCAATTCACGCTCCATTCTTTCATGACTGCCACCCTGAACCTTATATCACCAGATCGTTTTCACCTCCATTAAAATAATTTGCCCCGTTCCGTGTCATTGATGTGGGATTCACTAAGGCCCCCTTATGATGGATCGCTTCTTTTCAACATCAGCTCATTATCCAAGAAGTCGATCTAGGAACAACCCTTTCAGTACTTTGAAGCTTGCATGCCTCAATGGCAAGTTTCTCACTTCCGGCGACAGGTTTACATCAATGGCCTTCAACCGAAAGATTTTTCGTGGTGTTCGACACCAAGTCCTTATTCACACCACGTGAATTGTACTATAGTACCTTGAGGGTGATCATCATTATCGATGATTCCTCTCGCGCCTGTTAATAGCTTACATCATTGGCTGGTAATCAAGCAATGTCTTTCCATGTTCGACTCCAGAACATCTCTCACATGGATCGACTTGTACTTTGCGTGAAGATTGAACAAGATTGAATACCCCGGATCTAGTTCCATCCATTCGGGCTGCGATATATATTCAGGAAAATAAAGACATCAAATGTACATCATTGCTGCACAGATAATCATCCAATCTAAGGGATGATGGCTCTACCAGAATCATCAGTCTACACTCAGACGATTATCTGTCCTATGTACATGAAAATGAATTTATAAAGCTGAGCATGGGAATGCCCGCCTCAGCTAGATCATGAAAATATTATGAAAATAATGTATTGTATTGTATCTTATTACAGGTCGCCTTCCAGCTTGAAAAAACTTCAGATCCTCATGATAAAGCATTTCACCCGACATCAAATATTAACGACCTCATGCTTTAGGGGGAAACTGTTATAGACATTTTTGGGCACTGCAACACCAATCATAAATGTCCATAAACTAAGGGCTCCTAAGTCCCTAAAGGTTTTGTTCCAACCCCTAAAAGAACAAGGTCAACTGATTACAGCATCTCCAAAAAGTTCTCCATGAAAAACTACTCAGAACCGGTCAAAACAAGAAAATTTCACCTGCTCCATGGTCAAAGTGTGTTGCATCCCACCTGAATACACACAATAGGTGTGATTCATGTTGAAAAACCCTTCTATGGGGTGCGACGGGTGAGAGTGGACAAATGGCAGGGTCAATCCGCAAGGTGGAGAAGCATGGAATCTTCCAAAAACTTCTCCTGTGAGACTTGCCTCTCTACATTCGACCAGGGATGAGTAAGAGATCATCAATCTCCATGTGGAATTAAGAACTATCAGAGAGAGGACACTAATCAAATCTCAAAAGCTGACTCATTCCCCTTGCAAACATATATATATATATATATATATATATATATATATATATATATATATATATATATATATATATATATATATATATATATATATATATGGATCCCTCATCCCAAAGATCCAAAGGCAATAATTTTGTATCTTGTAAGGGAGTGTTGTTGGTTTTTGGGTGCAATATCATAGTGTTGGGTGATCTAAGCTTTTCATGAGGTGAAGAAGGGCTTTCTTGCTAAGAGGATGATGCTGGGTCAGAACAATTGGTTGTAATCATCTTTGCTCTTTCTTGATTATCAATAAATCTATTCAAGTTTTCCTCCACATTCTTGTATGATTGATGATTTATGCATTTGTGTGGTCAATATACATCTGGTCCTATATTGTTTATGATAATAGATCTATGTTCTTGGATAGTGTTATGCTGCTTTGATTCTATAGGTACTCTTTGAAGCTGGGTAGATAAGGAGGCGAGTGCAAAGACCTATCAGAAGAAAGAGGAATGGAGCAAGGAACCAAGTGCAAGATAGAGGTTGGTCTCCTTATTCTTCTCTCATATATTTCTCATAAAGGAAAACGAAAGTAGTTTTTAGTTTGTTTGTTTCTAAGGTAGCTACCAACCTTAGTGGGACTAGCAGCTCTACATAGACACTAGTTTTCCCGATAACACATTGGCATCCATTTGGATCTCAAATGGTCTTTGAATATTAGGTAGTGCTAGTACGGGTGTTGTGCTAATATTTTCTTTCAAGGTGTCGATGGCTTTCTGCTGTTTGCCTCCCCACTGAAACACCTTGTTCAATCTTTTTAAAGCATGTAAGGGAGCTGCAATTGAGGAAATGTTAGAAATGAACTTCCTCCAATATTGTACTGCTCCTAAGAAGCTTCTAACTTCTATAGTAGATTTGGGTTTAGGTCAATTTACAATGACTGCCACCTTAGAGGGATCTCTCTTCAGTTCACCACCCCCTACTATATGACCCAAATAATTCAGAGATGTTTTTCCAAATTCACATTTTGAGAGCTTAACATGAAGTTTTTCTCTTTTCAAAACATCTAGTGTCTGCTTAACATGCTGTAAGTGTTCTTCCCATGTTTTGCTAAATATCATAATGTCATCCAGATACACAATAACAAAATCATCAAGAAAATGTCTGAGTACATCATTCATTAATCTCATGAAAGTATCAAGAGCATTAGTTAAGCCAAAAGGCATAACCAGCCACTCATACAATCCCTGCTTTGTTTTGAAAGCAGTCTTCCATGCATCTTGTTCTACAACTCTGACTTGATGGTATCCACTGTGCAAGTCTAGTTTAGAGAAATAAACAACTTCTTTCAATTGATCTAAAATATCATCAATGCAAGGAAGGGGATAACGACTTTTTATTGTTATCTTATTTAGTGCTTGGTAATCAATGCACATTCTCCATGAGCCATCTTTCTTTCTCACCAAAACGATTGGTGACCCACATGGTGATGTGTTAGGTCTGATGAACCCTTTCTCGAGCAACTCCTGCACCTGCTTCTTGATTTCAACATTCTCTAAAGCAGACAACCTGTACATTCCAATGTTAGGCAATGGAGCATCTTGCTGCAAAATAATATCATGTAATATTTCTTTTTTGGGTGGCAGACCTTTAGGTTCTTGAAACAAGATATCATACTCTGAAACAACCTTTTCTAAATCAGCTTGCTATTTAGCATTACAACCCTCAAATACATTGGTTTTATCAGGTTTTTTTTCCTTTACAACCATCAGTAAGAATTGTTTGCATGAATTTATCATTCTTTTCATCTGCCCTGAGTTTATGAGAGTATAATTATTCTTGATATTATGAGCTCTTATAAAGTATTTGATTCCATCTTTAACAAATAGATACTTGTTCTCGGCTCTATAGAAAATAGCTTTTTTGTCATACAAGTAAGGAATTCCTAAAACAATTCCACATATATCCAAAGGAATTATGTCTAACTCAACCTCATCTACAAATGTTGACCCAAAAGAAAACTTGAGTTTGCACTATCTAGTCACTTGTAGTTGTGCTTTATCATTCAACCATCCTAATGGGTATGGTTTCTTGTGAGGTGTAGTTACTAATCCCAACTTCTTTACAATTTCTTTAGAAATAAAATTTATTTGTGAGCCACTATCAAACAAAGTATCAAACTTTTGATGTTTGGAAATAACTCGAATATGGAAAAGCTCATGTCTTTTTCTCTCATTTTCTTCATCAACAATAGATTGTGCAGAATTACTAGTAGATGCTTCAAAATTCTTACCTTTTATACCTGTGGCTGCAATGGTTGTTTCATCTCCTGAGTCTGACCCCAAATATTTCTAAATAGCTACAACAATATTCTTCTTCTTGCCCTCAAACTTCTTAGGTCTCAGCTCTGGATGCAGATCATCATGCCCATCCTTTTTACAGTGAGTGCATGAAGCCTTTCTTTTCCGTGTAGTGTTAGCCTTCCTTGCTTTCCACTTCTACTTTCTTTTCTCCTTATTCTTGCTTGCAGTGGGTTGGGATGATCCCCCAACTTATGGACTTCCATTCTTTCCTCTAGCTTCTAGATGAGTAGCTTGTACATATACCTCATCTATACTAGTGGGATTAAACATGAGGATGGTGTGCCTCATGTAGCTATGTAGACCACCAATGTACTTCAACAGAGTCTCTGGTGGGTCTAATGAGATTCCTAGAATCAATGCTGTCTTTGTAAATTCTTGAGTGTACCCTTGCACACTTTGCCCTTTCAACTGTTGAAGAGTTTTTCAGGCCATCATGGCTTGTTGCATGTAGGCCAATGGATAGAACTACTTTTTGATTGCAAAAACAAATTCACTGCAGACAGAGATAGTCTTACCTTGTCTTTTCATGTCAGCTTGGGTTCTTCCTTCCCACCAAACCAAGGCAGTGCCTCCAAGGCATAGGCTTGCCAGCTGAATCTTGCTCTTGTTTGAGTCGATATTCTGCACTCTGCAATAAACATCAATTTGTCTAATCCAATTGTCCAACTTTTCTGCATTTAACTCTCCACCATATATAGGTAAATCAAATTTAACATCTAGTTTGATCAAAGATGCTTTCTTTTTGTGTTCAGGGCTATTAGGACAGGTGAGGAAGCTTTCCTCTTTCCCTTTTCCTTTTGAGTGGTCATGGAAGTGAGACTCATCTTCTCCCTTGTCTTGTTTGGAGCCTGATGCATCTTCATCCTTATGTTTTCTAAAGTCCCTATACATTTCTTCTACCATGGACTTTATGGCTAGGAAACTATCTATGAATTGAGGGTTTGGCCCCATTGAACCTTCCTCTGACATTGTCTTCTGAGGATACACTCTCCCAGTTTCAAGATTAGTTTTGACCAACTATCCTTCTCCTAATTTGAGCTTTGATCTAGTTAGCATTCAACAGCTAAACCACACAAGCTTGTCTAACCTTATAGCCTAAAATTCTGATACCTCTTGATCTGAAAATCACTCTTGAGTGATCTCAGTTAAATAATTATTGAATGAAGGTATTACAGACTCATGTGTTTGTGTGTGTTTATGTTATTTTAGGCAACAGATCGATCAGATTGCAAAATACACAGACACTAGAAAATGAAAGAACACAACAATTAATAAGGAGTTCACCCTATCCTCCAGGGCTATGTCTCTGGTCAAGCTTTTAATGGTGGCCTTCTCTTCTTGTGTCTTTAAAGTAGAGAGTTACAATGAGGAGCTCAATTTGAGTCTCCTAAAATAGATAACGCTTGGTAGGGTGGTTCTTGGATTCCCCAAGGCACTAGAGTGCACAGACTCTTTCCTTACCAAATATTGACCTTTCTAGTCTTTAATGGAAGGAGCCCAATGTGGTGCTCAATTCTTGACAGATCATCACAGGGACTGCTTGAACCTCTCAAGCTTTCTGTCTGCTCGATGCTACCTTAGGTCAGCTCGGCTCTCTGTTTTCTGCTTCTTGCTTCACTGTCTTTTCTTTGCTCTCACTCTCTCTGTCTTCATCTAGTTTTCCCGTGTTCTGTTCTCTATCTGTTCATGGCTTAAAGCCAGTTTTTCTTTGACTGTTCACTTCCTCTTCCACCCTTTCGGTTTGCCTGTTGTTGTTCACTTGGATTTCCCTGCCTCTATGTCATCACCATCGTTCATAGGGAAGTGTCCACTTGTCTTCTCACGAACTGCGCCAGCTCTTCCTCAAAGGTTCTGTTTTCCAGTTACGTTGTGGTATGACTCATCCGCCAACTTAGTGGTCAAATCAGACGTCAAACTTCTCTATGTCGCAGCTTAATTCCCCTGTCAAATCTGGTTTCTCCATTGGGCGCAATCTCTGCTGTCAGATCTGGAGCCCCCAGATCCTAGGACATTCGCTCATTTCACGCGGTTGACTTGCTCAACCATTAGCACACGATGAGAGGCAGTTTTCTCTCTCATCCACCGGACACGCATCGTGCGCTGAATGGAATCGCTCGTTTTCAGCCAAATCCTCTTACTGCCCAAGGGTGTCCCCAATATACAGCCGATTTTGGAGCACGGGACCCGCCTTTCACCTTAGCGCTTTCCCCACGGTTTCCCAGCTTCCCATGCGACTGAGCACTCGGGGCCTTTCCTTCTTGAGGGGTTTTGCCCAGCCGCTAATCGCACATCAGAAATGGCCTCTGTTTCCTGATCCAAGCTTCCCAACTACCAGTTTTTCCTCCTGCGTAGTCTCCATGGGCCTCGGTCAGTGCGCTTTGACCGAGGTCCTCGTCGTTCCTTGCTGGCTGCAAACTGCCACTGTCCAGAGATCTTCCTAATCGCTTTGTGTTCCTAAATTCGAAGTCTGTCCTATTTTGATATAGTCATGGCACTTTGATCATTTTCATGGATCCAATTCAGATCACATATCTATACATTTTTTATGTATTTCATAACACCTTGAATGAAATATTTGTTACCAATCCTATAAAATTATGGAAGAATACTTTGAATTGAAGTATAGTACAAAAAAATGTAAATATTTCTAATCTTTGTTAAATCTGGGAGTTTAACTATCGTTAGAAGAATTCTAAGCATTAAAATAGTTCAAACTATAGAAACAAGTAATCATCTCATTAGAAACCTTGTGGATTTTTTTTCGACATTGGTAAGACAACTCAATCCCATGACCATAATGCAACTTGTTATGTCTTGTCACAATCAATTATTAGCAAGATCATAAGGAAATTCCATTTTCTAAAATAGGCATCCCATATCATTAAATTCAATATAAAAATCCTTTGAAAGTATTCTATTATATGATATTTCCTTGAAGTAGATGGCCTAATAGATTTGTGGGCCTTCACTAGTAGGATACTTGATTGCGATATGAAGTTAATTGGAGTAGTTGAAGGATTAGTAGAAAATTTATGGCATGAGAACATTAGAGCTTATTCTAACCAAAAAGATGTAATAAAATTAAGAAGGGGTTCTATGAATCGTAAGCCCTGCATTAAACACTTCCTTCACATGAAACAAACGTAATTATATAAGATTCATAAATACATATTTTGTAGTTAACTAAGGCCAATGATCATTCAAGAAATGCAAGCCTTGATATCGTAGAATAAACACAACTAGTAATGCACATTGTTGTCAAAACCACATTAAATACTCTTATTATTATGACACATATTTATATATTTTTTATGTGTATCATAACACCCTTGTCCAATAATGCTTAGCTATATTGCCATCAACATCATCTAGAGACGTCATTCATAACATCCTACGTACAAGGCTAGATGGCTATGCATTTTATTGAAAAGTTTTCTCAGATGGGACATCCCTTAGTTTTGGTGGAATGCCATTACTAAGAGCGTGAATAGACTTAAGAAATAAGTATTTGGGGAGGAAGGAGGTTAACCTAGAAAATAGTATAACCCTATTTCCCACTCCATTATAGTGAGACAAACCCCCGTTCAACTTACCTTGGTTGCATGCTTGAATGATATTTGTTTCACCTTTTTTTCTTCTCATTTAGACAACCCATCTCTCCTTGTCTCATATTTTAATGTGTACTAATGCTCGCTAGTTCACAACATGTCATGTTTCCCCTGAAACTAAAAATGGTGCCTTATTTGATGGAGTAATGGAGCCTTAAAATTGCATAGTTTGGCCTTTCCAAGATGACTAGATTGAGCTAGGATGTCTTGAGTTGGATTGGGGTCAATTATTGAGGAATTTTCCTAAATTCTCTCAGCCCTAATTTTCTAGGTAGATCCTTCCATGTTTAGAAAAATCCTATATAATAGGACCATTTTAGGGGTGTGAGGGGAGGAAAAAAAGACGATAAGGCATTGCTATGTTGGAGGATTGTTGCTAGGAGATCCTTCCATGCTTCATAGATGAGCCAAGTCTCGATATGAGTTAAGGAAGGAGCAAGATAAATGGATTGGAGAGGAACAACCAATAACAAAGGTATAATTTTTTCATTGTATTATTGATTTATATAGATTATTGATCTATTTTTCCCTCTCTATATGTTTTATCACATGATATCATGATGTTTATGTTATAATTATATCTTGTTGTGTGCTATATATTGTCCCTTGTGCCATTGAATGTGTGTTGGTGATAGGATTTAAGAGTTGAAGCAAGATCTCTAAGTGAGGATTGAGGTATTCAACTGCTAGATCATATTTGCAATCTACACCAACATGCAAGGATAGCCAAGTTAATTTCCTTCTTTGCATTTTCCATTTCATGAAAGGAATTGTATGAAATAGATTTTATGGAAATTTATTATATTAACTATCCATTGCTTTATGGATCTTGAAGTGGGATCCATGAGATAATAGTCCCTTTTACATTAAGTCAAAGATGGGAAAATAGAACTTCCCTAAGAAAGATGAAGCAATGAGGTTGGAAAAGGAAATATAGTCATTGTAGTGTTCTCTCAAGAAGGGGTAGAAACACCAATAGAAAGCTAAAAATAGCACAAAGAACATGTGACTGAAATGGTGACCAACAATGTAAGGGAAAACAATAGCATATTAGCATGCATAAGTGAGTGAAGCAATACTTATCAACAATCACAAGTAATACATTTTCTTTGGAATCCTCATTGCAGTGTGGCTAAGATATAATGAAAAGAGATAATATGAAGCTCAAATTAAAGTCATGGTAGATCTAAAGGATGGATTCTATTTCTATAAAGTGATGTGTCATGGACAACAAAATGTGATATAGGTGATAAACTAGGGAATCAATGAAAAGGAAGGTCTTATTGCACAAGTTATGACATGCAAATAAAGAGAGCTTATTGTCACAAATTGATGAGATTGGACCTAAGCTATAATAAAGACGACATTGTCGATCAATAATTTATCAATGATGATAGGGGAAGACCCACAAATATATGCCAAGGTCAAGAAAAATTCACCTAATATACAATGGAGATCACACTAAAAACGCCACCTTATCATGTAAAAATCATTTGAAAATACTACACCCATGGTTAAAGCACTTAATGAATGGCATAAAACATGGATTGGGTAAAAATACGACCATATATTTTATGATTTTCGTAATTCTATATCATTTTCATATTTTTGGCATATATGATGTACTATCTATGTGTAGCTCACTTCATACTTATGACTTCAAATAATGTAACTCAAAATCCATATTTTATGGAGATGAATTCCTATATAAATGCTCAATTAATGTGACAAATGTCAACATAGCTAGAGGAGTAACACATATAATCTATTGGTTTCACCATGGGTGTGTCTATGACAAACCAAGAGTATATGACTAACAAATATAAATCAAGCAACAAACATGATAAGCATCAAACCAAATTAACCCACACTAAAAAAAAAAGGTGCTCACATCACACACCAAATCAAAGCTCAAATACATATATACAAGTCACGACACACTCTAATAGGTTATCTTATCTACTACCCACTACTGATCATAGGTCAATACTTCCTATTGATGTGTATGAGCTAATGGGTTGTTTTCAAGATCATATGGCACACCATGCCAGGGCCAAACCACATAGAGTTGAATTGGAACATTCCTTAAGGTTGATGATTCTAGTGAAAAAAAATTGAACCATATAACTATTAGGAATGACCCTAGGAGATAAAAAGTTAGTAGTCTCAGGAGATTGCATAACTTCTTAATGATGGCTATTAATATACAATGGAGGTATAAGACACCCATTAATGGAGATATTTGGATTGGACAGTTTAGCGACAAGTTCATTACTAGATATCTAAGACTTGCCTCGATCTAAAGGTGGTACTTCATTAGATGACTTAGTAAATCCCCCCTAACCTAATTAAAGATATTTTTTAACAAGTTCCACCAATCATAGATCAGGCATAATAGAATCATAATCAGATGTATGATCCCTTCGATTATCAATTGAATCTAGTGATCTTAAAGATGATTTGTTCTAAAGGGAACTTGACATCGAGGGAGTCATGTGAAATAGGTGGAGTGATAACCCGTGTGGGAAAAGAATTCTAATCAATGTGAGGAGGTTCTAATAATACCACCAAGGAGGCATATCTTCTACTAAAAGTGACACTTTATCAACATACATGTGTACATTTGAAGGAAATGGCATCCACTAGTTATGGAAGGGATCATGTATGTAAGAGATAGTGGTATATGGAATATAAAGTGATTGAATCTGAAATATGCCCATTAACAACAAGTTCCTGAACAAAACCACACTGAAATTCACATATCCTAAAAGGTTATTACCAAAAAATGGCAACGAAGTGTCTGTAATGGTTAATTTGGGAATCCACATGAAATATTAAAGTTGATCGATCATAACGATCTTTCCTTCATTCGCAAAGTGAAGGACAAAATATCTAGATGACACAAAAACAATCATAGTGTAAAACTTGCTATGTCCAACGAGTAGATCATATTCAAATGTGCATCAACAACTTCTACATCAATAGTAATGGTTTTCCCCCCAAGCTCGATGGAAAATATAGGGAAAACACCATTAGGTAAGAATGTATAGTTGTCAAAGTTCTAGACTTTGGTACTTGACTAAATGAGTATTAGAGAACTGAGAGGTTTCCAACATGATGAGGCCATGATACAAGTGGAGGATTCTTCATCCCCAAGAGTTTATTAAAGATAATTGTTAAGTACATGAAATAAGATATGAAAATATACCTGATGAGGTAAGTAATTCCAACTTGCATCAATGCCAAATTTAATTATATTAAGTTTTGAGGGATAAACCCCTTTGAAAATTGTTGAAAAGGCTACATGTTACATATGGTAGCTTTGGAAAACCTCCAAAGTGGACATGGAGCATGGGTATTGGGAGAAATCCTTGTGAGTGGATCATTGGGTCTAAAGGATTGTATATCATTATAGGTCCATTAGCTTGAGCATGGATGACTAGGTCCTTTGAACATGTACTACTACACAAATCATCAAATTTACTACCTCATTTCACACCAAGATGTGTGATAGGGCTCCATGAAAACTTAGTTCTCCCATGCCCCAAGGAGGGGTAGGAGAAATTGAAACCATTTGTTTCTTTGGTTGGATGGGAGTGGATGTGTCAAAATAGTAGGCTACTACCCAATACCCAGTTGAGATATAAGGTGATGAATCTCATCCATTTGTGGGCACTCATGTGTTAGATGGTCTCCTTGACAAACCTTATAAGAAAAATTGACCTTACTTTTTTTCTTCATTCCCCCTCTTCATATTGTGCTAGGTTTGTTATGTCTCTTAGGAATTTTTAGAAGGGTTATTTCACTTTTTCTTCTTCATTTTACCACTAGGTTCTTTAGAATTCTTTGGTTGCATGGATTGCACTGTATGAATCTTAGTGATATTCTTAGGAGACTTAGCTTGTTGACAACTAGGAGAAATTGAAGGGCCTCGCAATGTGACAATCAATTTCTCCATTCGAGCAACTAATTGGCTCATAGCATGATTGTAGACATAACAAATTACACAATCAAAATGTGGTCTTAGTTTTTGATGTCATGGATTGGTTAATGGTTGAGGAGCATTGGAAATGATGTCATACAAAGTTCCCAACAATATATATATATATATATATATATATATATATATATATATATATATATATATATATATATGTGTGTGTGTGTGTGTGTGTTGGACACATAACATGGATTAATCCTCTACAACCACCCTAGTCATAGCTACATCCTTGTCAATCTGAGGTAGCACGGATTAGGTGAACAATTTTTTCATAATTCAACTAGTAATATTAGTCCTAATCAATTGTTTGTGCCACCTCCACTCATGAATATGATCATAGATTTGGGTGGAAGTGTCTTGTTACGAATTAGATAGGAAATCTATTCTAATATCTTTTTGTGAAGGTAAATAGAAATGGCTTAGAAATTTTTATGCCAAGGAATCATAATCATGATAAGATTCCTTATCAAGTTCGATGTACCATTTAGTGGCATCTCCAATCAAGGTTCATTTGAAGAGATGCAACCTAATACTATCATCCACCAATGAATTTGACAAACACCATAAATGGTAAGTGATTATCTGTGTGGTTGGGTTCTCTCTTGTTTTACCATCAAATTTTAGTATATCATAGGTTTACTTTATGGGAATAGGTGGCCACTGAGGATCATGGATGATGGGTTCATTTGTAACATTATCCAAATCTAGCAAGTCAATTGATGTTATAAATGGAAATTAATATTCATTAAATGGATCTTGAGGTAAATATGGCATCCAAAATGAACTTTGTAGTCCCTCCATAACATTTTTTCTTGAGAATGAAAGTTACCGAAAGGATTATTATACCTAGATAATTAGAACCATAAACTAGTCATGGTAGAAAAAGGATTATTCTCGATAGGGATAAAAGAACTCTGAAAAGAATGGATATAATAGGATTATATCAATATAAAAGCATTATCATAAGTGCGCAAGGACATTTCCCCCATACATGTTAGACCATTTGAAGGCACTTCGACCTATGGCTATAGGAATCCCCCTTGATGTAGTAGAACTACCACAGGGATTGAATGATCCTTCAAAAACATTATTGTCCCCAAAATTACTACAAATAGGTATAGACCCCTTGGATGATTCCCTTTAGATGATTGTCCCATAGTAGAGATCATGATTGGAGGGTTGGTGAAACTATGTGGGAACCACCCAAGTTTTTTTGGTTTGCTTTGTTATGCAACTAGCTCACAAAATAGAAGAAGAGATAGATCAACGACTTAAAAATTAGCCTCTATGAGGGGGAATGATCTAGGTGACTCTAGACACACTCAGAGGTCAAAGAGGGCCCATAATAGCTCAAAATTCAAAGTGGTTAGATTTCTCTTGAACCAAAACGAAATCAAAGTGCTCATCACCCTGAATTCAATGGTGAAAACGACACTCCAATTCGATATTGTATGAGGGAGACAGAGCCAGAGAAAGTTTTGGTCAAAGTGGAGACGTGGGCCATGTTTAATGGTTCTACAAATTGATCGAGACCCGGTGCACAAAATCCAGCCACTGGGCGGGCGAAATTGTCAGTTGTTTTAACAATATATATATATATATATATATATATAAAATAAGGGGGCGGGAAACCAACCCCGCCAACCATTCCAGCACCATATATATATATTATGTTATAACAGGTGGGCCCCCACACAGTTTCCAAGTGTCACCGTAGGTGGTGGGGCTTGAACCCGCCTGACACCTTGGCCGGCCCACCTCCCGATCACCTCCACACCACAAAATGAAAAACTATATATGATGAAACAAAACAAACGCCAACAAATTTGTTAAGTGCTTATTAACCGCAGACTATAAAAATTAAAAGTTTGTTATGTAAAGTTAGACGGGGGAGGGGTTTGACCCCAGGCCTTGCGTGCCCAAATACTCCACTACATCAATGGGCCAAATGACCTTGTTGTAAAGCACGCCCCAGCAAAAACATATATAAACTCGCCTTTTCCTCATTCGACGGGGAGAGAGAGTGGTGGACTAGCGAACCTTTGGAGAAGGACATGCAGAACCATGAGCCAAGTGTCGAAACCGTGCATGGGCATGATTTTCAAGAAGAAGAATATTCCCTTATGCTTGTGAGGAATCTTTGAGATTCCATGGGAGGTAAAATTTTACAGTGTCAGAATGTTATCAAGTTTTCAGTCATTTTTCTCATATTTTTGTAGGGGGCGTGATGGTGAATTCAGAATATCTGAAGAATCTCAAGGAATCTTCAAATTCCCTTGGAGACTGAAATTCACCAAAGCCATAATGTAGCCAACTTTATACTCAAAAGTCTCAAAATTCTGTAAGGATTGCAATGGTGATATCAAATTTTCCATTTGAGGAGCATATCACCACTGAGCCCATGGAAAGGAATCTTTAGGGAATCTTCAAGATTCCAAAGGTCCCAAATTTTGATTGTGTCAGAATTGAACAAGTTTACACTCGATTTACACCACTCATCGCAAGGAATTCAGTGGTGTAGTCCATTTCAGTAACTGAGATTTTCATTTTTCAACCATCTTCGAGAGTGGAGCTATATAATGTAGTTATGTTATGCGTCCTTTTTTTTTTGCTGAGATGATGTCTTATTGTTGAGATCCCTATGTAACACTATGTTGAGGGATACTTTTTGCCACATTATTGTGAGAATGTATTAACTTGTCATGCTGAAGGAAGACCCGTTTTGAGTGAGAGTTCCTATAGGGAGAACATATCGTGGAGAGACATGCCACTCTTGTTGAGGGTATTTGTCCTTGTTATGACAAAGAACATGCCATGTAAATCATCATCATTAGCAGCGATTAATGAGGCAATCTCCACTATCTTGACACTAGGCCCGAAGATGTAACCCACACAAGGTGAACTTTGTTATCATTGTGTTAGGTGTTCATGATTTGATGGTTTTTTTTATGATTTCTTTTCTTTCCTGCATGCACATGTGGTTGTTTAATTTTCTTTCACATGCAATTTTGATAACATCACAAAGGTGAAATATCTTGGAAAATTTCGATAGTTGAAGAGATCCGGATAAGGGAAACCTCCTTTACATTACACAAATGAAAAATTCTTCGATGATTTAAATGAAAAAACCTCCTTTCTATATATAGGAGTCTAAGGGGTCACAATATAATCAGGTCTGACACAACAATAATAATGTAAGGGAACAATAATAACAATAGTGGACTTTTATGGGGCACAATAATAAAAAAATTGGGATTACATGGGAACCAAAATAATAATAAGGGGGCTACACTGACAATAACAATGAGGGAATACACTAGTATTATAGGGACCTAACATGCCCCTCTCCTTCAAATTTTTTTGTCCTCAACGCTTGAGTAGTTATGGATGCTTCTGTATAAAATTGACATCCTCCCATGTGGAATATTCAACGGGTCAGTCCTTCCACTTGATGAGATACTCTGAAATTGATTGATTTCGTAGTTGTCGAGTTCTTGTTTCCATGACCGCTTTAGGTTCCAATATGATTTTTCCTTCCTTGTCAAGTTTTGGCATTGTTGTTTGAACTAGGATCTTGTCACCTATAATGTTCTTTAAGCATGAAGCATGGAAAACTGGGTGCACTTGAGAAGATGCAGGAAACTCCAATTTGTATGCCATGGTACCAATCTTCTGTAATACCTTGCAAGGACCATAATACTTTGGTGATAATTTAGTATCCTTCTTATCTTGCTTGAGGGACATTTGTTTGTATAGTTGTAGTCACAAAAATACCTAGTCACCTACATCAAAACTTCTTCCATTGTGATGTTGATATGTCTGTTGTTTCATTCTATTTTGTGCCAAAGTGAGTTTATCCTTTATGAATTGGAGAACTTGTTGTTGATGCTCGATGTGATCTTCAACTGCTTGAAACTTATAATGATTATCCAAGACTTTTTGGATATCAAGAGAAATAGATGATTTCGATGTTTGAACCTCTAGTGAACATAATAGTGCAATTATGCCTTGTTGTTTTTTCTTTATAAGATTTTTCATGCTACTAGAGTTGATTATCTTTCATGGTTTCCCTACGATACCCCTTAATTCAAATTCCTTTCTTTCACAAAAAAATCCAAGAAAAGTTCTTGAAAATTAAAACTTCTCATACCCAAAGATTGTAACCATTGGATTCTTAGTACAACATCAGCACCACCAATTTGAATGGAAAGCATTGGACTATTCAATACATATTCTCCCATGGATAGCTTGATATTATGGCATTTTCCAAAGAAATTTATGGTTCCTCCATTTACAACCATCACTTGACACTCTGGTGCTAGATATAGGAAGCAATTCAATTCCTTGGCTATATTAAAATGAATAAAATTATGGATACTACCTGAATCAATCAACACTATTACCTTTTTCTTCTTTATTTGTCCTTCTATCTTAAGAGTTTGAGGAGTGGTAATTCTTGTGAATGCATTACAAGATATGGCCAGATTCATTTCTTCTTTCTTTGGGGCTGGTTCCTAGTGTATATCCTATTATTTGACATTTCTTGTCCCTTTTCTTCCTCATCTTGCCAATCTATGTAAATTAATTTCTTCTCAACACAATTATGACCTTTAGTGTATTTGATATCACAACTATAACAAAGCCTTTTTTCTCTTTTTTCTTCCAATTATTGTGGTGTCAACCTTGTAAGTTATGGAAAGCTAGGAACAACAACACTTCCATCTTTATAGTTGTGAGTGGTAGGCATTCCTTTTTCCATAATTTTTCTTTCAATTTTTCTTGCCAACTTGAATGCCTTCTCCAATGAATCAGGTTCACAAATGTGAACCACATGTTGGAAGTTATCCTGTAAAGTCCCTATGAAGAAATCAATCCTACACTCCTCTGGAATATCATTTACCCTTATATTCAATTTTTGGAATTCCTCAATGTGCTCTGCCATTGAACCTTTTTGTTTAGGATTTATCAATTGGCTAAAGAAGGTGTTTCTCTTTGTATCCTCATAATGTGCTATCATTTCCTTCGTAAAAACTGACCAAGTAACACTTTGTTTACAAGAACAAAGCGGCAAAGAATCAAATTCTCGTTCTTTTGAAAACGATTTTTTAAAGAGTTCTGGGACTAATTCCTTCCGAACTACACGTATCGTCAATACCATACAAACTAATTGGATTCTAAATATAAAGTTGCAATGCATACCTTTTGTGTGTTTTTCACATTATGGAGATCAAAATATTGTTCTATCTGTAGTATACATGTTATTGGATCATTTCCATCAAAGTTCCTCATATCGATATTTGGAATATGGTGGGTATTTAATCCAACGTTAGAGTCTATGAAATCATGATTAAGTTATTTTTTGTTCTCATCATGAGTTTCATCTAATACTTTTTCGCCATTAGGAAGTATTTCATGTAGCAACTTTGTCAAACCTTACTTCATCCCTTCCTTCAACCCTTCCATGTTTGTTTTTAGATCATTTTTCAAATCTTCCATGTTTCCTTTCTTTTTTTCTTCTATACCATCCATATTAGCTTGCAAACCTTCCATGTCTGATTTAAATCATTCTTCAAACCATCCATCTTAGCTTCCATTTCATTTTTGGTTACTCTTTGCAAGAGCAAAATTTGTTACACTTGGTCTTGTAATTTTTATATATTATGTTGCATTTTTTCCTCTTCTTCATGTGTCATAGTAGATATTTCGGGTTTATTACTAGGTATTTCCATTTTTATTCTTCCAGGCATAAATTAATGATATTTATGCTTCATTGTGCCCTTTGAATCACTTCAAACTAAGTTTTCAAACAAAACTTATGCAAATTTTAAAAGAAATATACACAGTTTTGTTGCCTTGTAGGAGATTGATATTGAATCTACTGTATCTATGTAATTTCAGATCTCCAAGGTCTGAAATTTTGTTATGTGGTAGCCCTCTGAGACTTCTTTCCAAACCCACGACCGTGATCAAGATTGGATTCTTCAAAAAAGAGTTACGCCAAATCTCCCACGATGACTTGATTATGGACTGGCTCAGTAGAGTGAAGTTTTACGAGATTCCACGTGTCACTGTTTCAACCTTCGACCCTGAAATTGCTAGAAGAAAAACTACAGTCCATGCAATTTCAGCCACATTTTATGGAATTCAAATCCGATGCTTGAAACAATGGTTATGACGATTTTCCCTAGGTCATTTATTTGAGACAAAATTCTCAAGCCCACAAAAACCTTAATTTCCTCATAGAATATCTCTAAAAATATAGTGAACCAAAATCTGAAATTTTTACATGAATTTTTTTGTGATTTTGAATCCACGTGGTAAAAATCTCAGCTTCTTAAGCCTCATATAAAAAATCTTATGATGATTTTCCTTAGGTCACTTGTTTGAGACAGAATTCTAGAGCTCGCGAAAACCCTAACTTCCTTAGAGAATATCTCCAAAAATGTAGCGAACCATGATCTGAAATTTTTACACGAAGTTCTCTGAGATTTCAACTCCACGCAGTAAAAATTTCAGCTTCTAAAGCCTCGTAGAAAAAAATTATAGTGAAAATGCCAAGATGACTTGTTTGAAGAAGT
This sequence comes from Pinus tabuliformis, assembly GCA_031772625.1. NCBI lineage: Eukaryota > Viridiplantae > Streptophyta > Pinopsida > Pinales > Pinaceae > Pinus > Pinus tabuliformis. The sequence goes on from CM062816.1 coordinate 1,468,129,348, forward strand.
GAAACCCTAGAATCCAAAGCTCTGATACCAAATGTTATGCAACCAACTCATAAAATAGAAGAAGACATAGATCAATGACCTCAAAATTAGCCTCCTCGAGGGGCAAGTTCCTTTATATTACACAAATGAACAATTCTTCGATGATTCAAATGAAAAGACCTCATTTCTATATATAGAAGTCTAAAGGGTCACAATATAATCAGAGCCAACATAATAATATTAATGTAAGGGCACAACAATAATAATAGTGGGCTTCTATGGGACACAATAATAAGAATATGGGGCCTGGATGGGCACAACAATAACAATAAGGGGGCTACACTGACAATAACAATGAGGGAATACACTAGTATTATAGGGACCTAACAGGCTTTAGATTGCCCCCACATTGAAAAAAAAATATAACAGGAGGAAGGGAAACTAATAACCTAGGGAAACCACATGAAGTGTAGAGGAAAATCATCGAAGACCCTAGAGTGAGAAAGGAGACATAGTCGAAGCGGGAGGATTAAACCTTGTCACACTCACCAAAGGTAAAGAGGACATCACAAAATAATTCTAGACATAGATGGTGAAGATGGTCCCCTATCTCCCATGGTTGAAGCAATGCTCTCACCATTCATGTGATGAGAAAACAAGGAAAAAGGTTTAGTAATGTGGACAATCAATTGCACAAGTATGAGGTCAAAAACATTTGTCAATAGTAAGTTGAAATTTGCCAATAAACTTTGATCTACAACTTCAAATATGACTTGAACCATATAATTAAACATTAATATATCTCTATATAAACCCATTAAATAATTGAACATTAATTTTTTAAATATATAAATAATTTAATTTAATTAAAAATATATTACAAAGATCGCTTTTAAAACTGAACTATATTATTTTATTTATATAAATTTAAATACAAATAGAGCTAAATATAGATAAAAATAACTTTTGCAACTTCTCTATATTACTCTATAAATGTTAATCTATTATTTGTTTAAATAAATGTATTTAATTATAACTGCAATTTTATTTAATGTGAAAATTTTATTTATAATCTCTTTGTTGTTCTACAAACCTTTCACTCAACTACGATTTAATCGGTTGTCCCCACTTTAGTTTCAATCCGACTTTTGCCGGGTATTTGTGAGTGGGCTAGTGCTAATCTCAAAATAAACGCACACTAAAATCAACGCGGAAATTTCTGCGGTGCAGATATGGTAGCCAACTTTGGATATGACGTGGATATGATTTAATATGGACAAAATTGCAATTCAAAAGGATGATATAATTTAATAAGCGTTATATACTGTACACTTTCTATGTTTATATATAATTTGAAATAAGTGTAATGTTTATTAAAATGAATATAAAATATTTAGAGTTATAATTATATTAATTTTTAAATTAAACAAAACATTGCTATATGTCATTAAGATCTATATGTCTGAATGAGATTCCCCGCATATATATATATATATATATATATATATATATATATAATATATATATATAATTTTAAAGTATAAAATAAGATAATATTTTGTATTGTATCGTTGGAAAAAGTTTATGAAAAATCAATTTGCTATGTAAATGAAGTATTATATGCAAGGAGGTCTGCAAATTTCCATCTTCACCTTGTGCGTGTAGAAGAGGCATATTTATGTGCCTAAAGTTTGTAGTATTAATGATGAATGAGAAAAGGGTAAAAAAGGCACATTTTCCTCTAAATCAACTAATATATATATATGAAAAAACATAAATATAATTTCCAAACATTTTTAAATGTTATTAAAGTTTGTAGTATTAATGATGAATGAGAAAAGGGTAAAAAAGGCACATTTTCCTCTAAATCAACTAATATATATATATGAAAAAACATAAATATAATTTCCAAACATTTTTAAATGTTATAAATAATTTTTTGAATGAAAAAAATAATAATGAGAGGTAAATTGAAATTGATATAACACTAATATCTAATCATGAAAAATTGAAAGTGGTTTTTTAATTTGAATTTGATTAGAATAACTTTTGCAATGTTTGGAAAAATGTGTAATAAGAGGTATGCATTTTTCTCTATTTTTAGAACAAATTTAATTAAGTTATAATTAAGCTTTGATAATGAATATTAAATATATAATTGTATAGACATTGTATGCAATTGTATCATATGAGGTCTTTTTATTATTATTTAAATAATAATAATAAGATTATTTTTTAAGTATGGGGGAAGTCTTGGTTACTGGGTGCAAGCCCCGGAAGTGATGATTGACGCTATGTGATTCATTTCACTAGTTTCAATCCCACTTCTTCACCCCTGTGAGCATCACCCAATACAATGAGTGCTAAGTGAACTATTCAAAAATCATGAGAAATTAGTCAGTTACGACAACCTCTCATGGAAATGGTTATATGTGAATGACTTAATTAACGCAGTTGAATTCCAAAACCATATCTAATATAATACACTACGTAAACCCCCATACTTAAATTCAAAAAAAGAGTGAAGGGATCTCTACTTGAATGGTTCATGAGGCACAATAATTGCTAAGGTTTTGCAAATGGAGTAGCAAGCTAAGTGGGCTTGATTGTAGGGAAAACTCCACAGTTAAGCGCGCTTGAGCCAGAGGCAATCTGGGTGGGTGACCTCCCGTGAAGTCCTAGTTACCGGGTGCAAGCCCCCGAAGCGATGATTGAAGCTATGTGATTCATTTCACTACTTTCAATCCCACTTCTTCACCCCTGTGAGCATCACCCGATGCAGTGAGTGCTAAGTGAACTATTCAAAAATAATGAGAAATTAGTCAATTACGACTACCTCTCATGGAAATGGTCATACATGAATGAATTACTTAACATAGTTGAATCCCAAAATGATATCTAATATAATGCACTCCGTAAACCCCCATACTTAAATTCAAAAAAACAGTGAAGGGATCTGTACTTGAATGGTTCATGAGGCACAATACTTGCTAAGGTTTTGCAAATGGTGTAGCAAGCTATGTGGGCTTAATTGTGGGGAAAACTCCATAGTTAAGCGTGCTTGAGCCAGAGGCAATCTAGGATGGGTGACCTCCTGGGAAGTCTTGGTTACCGGGTGCAAGCCCCGGAAGTGATGATTAGCGCTATGTGATTCATTTCACTAGTTTCAATCCCACTTCTTCACCCCTGTGAGCATCACCAGATGCAATAAGTGCTAAGTGAACTATTCAAAAATCATGAGAAATTAGTCAGTTACGACTACCTCCCATGGAAATGGTCATACGTGAATGACTTACTTAACACAGTTGAATCCCAAAATGATATCTAATATAATACATTGCATAAACCCCCATACTTAAATTCAAAAAAAGAGTGAAGGGATCTCTACTTGAATGGTTCATGAGGCACAATAGTTGCTAAGGTTTTGCAAATGGGGTAGCAAGCTAAGTGACCTAGATTTTGGGGAAAACTCCACAGTTAAGTGCGCTTGAGCCAGAGGTAATCTGGGATGGGTGACCTCCCGGGAAGTCCTGGTTACTGGGTGCAAGCCCTCAAAGTGATGATTGACGCTATGTGATTCATTTCACTAGTTTCAATCCCACTTCTTCACCCCTGTAAGCATCACCCGATGCAATGAGTGCTAAGTGAACTATTCAAAAATCATGAGAAATTAGTTAGTTATGACTACCTCCCATGGAAATGGTCATACGTGAATGACTCACATAACGTAGTTGAATCCCAAAATGATATCTAATATAATGCACTGCGTAAACCCCTATACTTAAATTCAAAAAAAGAGTGAAGGGATCTCTAATTGAATGGATCATGAGGCAGAATACTTGCTAAGGTTTTGCAAATGGGGTAGCGAGCTAAGTGGGCTTGATTGTGGGGAAAACTCCACAGTTAAGCGCGCTTGAGCCAAAGGCAATCTAGGATGGGTGACCTCCCGGGAAGTCCTGGTTACTGAGTGCAAGCCCCAAAAGTGATGATTGACACCATGTGATTCATTTCACTAGTTTCAATCCCACTTCTTCACCCCTGTGAGCATCACCCGATTCAATGAGTGCTAAGTGAACTATTCAAGAATCATGAGAATATAGTCAGTTACGACTACCTCTCATGGAAATGGTCATACATGAATGACCTACTTAACGCAATTGAATCCCAAAATGATATGTAATATAATGCACTGCGTAAACCCACATACTTAAATTCAAAAAAAGAGTGAAGGGATGTCTACTTGAAGGGTTCATGAGGCACAATACTTGCCAAGGTTTTGCAAATGGGGTAGCAAACTATGTGGTCTTGATTGTGGGGAAAACTCCACAGTTAAGCGTGCTTGAGCCAGAGGCAATCTGAGATGGGTGACCTCCCATGAAGTCCTGGTTATCGGGTGTAAGCCCTGGAAGTGATGATTGACGCTATGTGATTCATTTCACTAGTTTCAATCCCACTTCTTCACTTCTGTGAGCATCACTTGATGCAATGAGTACTAAGCGAACTATTAAAAAATCATGAGAAATTAGTCAGTTACGACTACCTCCCATGGAAATGGTCATACATGAATGACTTACTTAACGCAGTTGACTCCAAAAATGATATCTAATATAATGCACTACGTAAACCCCCATCCTTAAATTTAAAAAAAAGAGTGAAGGGATCTCTACTTGAATGGTTCATGAGGCACAATAATTGTTAAGGTTTTGCAAATGGGGTAGCAAGCTAAGTGGGCTTAATTGTGGGGAAAACTCCGCAGTTAAGCACGCTTGAGCCAAAGGTAATCTAGGATGGGTGACCTCCCAGGAAATCCTGGTTACCGGGTGCAAGCCTTGGAAGTGATGATTGACGCTATGTGATTCATTTCGCTAGTTTCAATCCCACTTCTTCACCCTTATGAGCATCACCCGATGCAATGAGTGCTAAGTGAACTATTCAAAAATCATGAGAAATTAGTCAATTACGACTACCTCCCATGGAGATGGTCATACATGAATGACTTACTTAACGTAGTTGAATCCCAAAATGATATCTAATATAATGCACTGCGTAAACCCCCATACTTAAATTCAAAAAAAGAGTGAAGGGATCTCTACTTGAATGGTTCATGAGGAACAGTACTAGCTAAGTTTTTGCAAATGGGGTAGCAAGCTAAGTGGGCTTGATTGTGGGGAAAACTCCATAGTTAAGGGTGCTTGAGCCAGAGGCAATCTGGGATGGGTAACCTCTCGGGAAGTCCTTGTTACTAAGTGCAAGCCCCGGGAGCGATGATTGACACTATGTGATTCATTTCACTAGTTTCAATCCTACTTTTTCACACCTGTGAGCATCACCCGATGTAATGAGTGCTAAGTGAACTATTCAAAAATCATGAGAAAATAGTCAGTTACAACTACCTCTCATGGAAATGGTCATACATGAATGACTTACTTAACGCAATTGAATCCAAAAATGATATCTAATATAATGCACTGCGTAGACCCCCTTACTTAAATTCAAAAAAAGAGTGAAGGGATCTCTACTTGAATAGTACATGAGGCACAATACTTGCCAAGGTTTTCCAAATGGGGTAGCAAGCTAAGTGGACTTGATTGTGGGGAAAACTCCACAGTTAAGCGTGCTTGAGCTAGAGGCAATCTGGGATGGGTGACCTCCTAGGAAGTTTTGATTAGCGGGTGCAATCCCTGAAAGTGATGATTGACACTATGTGATTCATTTCACTAATTTCAGTTCCACTTCTTCACCCCTGTGAGCATCACCCGATGCAATGAGTGCTAAGTGAGCTATCTAAAAATCATGAGAAATTAGTCAGTTACAACTACCTCTCATGGAAATGGTCATACGTGAATGTCTTAATTAATGCAGTTGAATCCCAAAATGATATCTAATATAATGCATTGTGTAAACCCCCATACCTAAATTCAAAAAAAGAGTGAAGGGATCTCTCCTTGAATGGTTCATGAGGCACAATACTTGCTAAGGTTTTTAAAATGGGGTAGCAAGCTATGTGGGCTTGATTGTGGGGAAAAGTCCACAGTTAAGCGCACTTGAGCCAGAGGCAATCTGGGATGGGTGACCTCCAGGGAAGTCTTGGTTACTGGGTGCAAGCCCCGGAAGTGATGATTGATGCTATGTGATTCATTTCAGTAGTTTCAATCCCACTTCTTCACCCCTGTGAGCATCACCCGATGCAATGAGTGCTAAGTGAACTATTCAAGAATCATGAAAAATTAGTCAGTTACAACTACCTCCCATGGAAGAGGTCATAAGTGAATGACTTACTTAACGCAGTTGAATCCCAAAATGATATCTAATATAATGCACTGCATAAACCCCCATACTTAAATTCAAAAAAAGAGTGAAGGGATCTCTACTTGAATGGTTCATGAGGCACAATACTTGCTAAGGTTTTGCGAATGGGGTAGCAAGCTAACTGGGCCTGAATGTGGGGAAAACTCCACAGTTAAGCGTGCTTGAGCCATAGGAAATTTGGGATGGGTGACCTCCCAGGAAGTCCTGGTTACTGAGTGCAAGCCCCGGAAGTGATGATTGGCACTATGTGATTCATTTCACTAGTTTCAATCCCACTTCTTCACCCCTGTGAGCATCACTCGATGCAATGAGTACTAAGTGAACTATTAAAAAATCATGAGAAATTAGTCAGTTACTATTACCTCCCATGGAAATGGTCATACGTGAATGACTTACTTAACGTAGTTGAATCCCAAAATGATATCTAATATAATGCACTGCATAAACCCTCATACTAAAATTCAAAAAAAGAGTGAAGGGATGTCTACTTGAATGGTTCATGAGGCACAATACTTGCCAAGGTTTTGCAAATGGGGTAGCAAGCTATGTGGGCTTGATTGTGAGGAAAACTCCACAGTTAAGTGTGCTTGAGCCAGAGGCAATCTGGGATGGGTGACCTCTTGGGAAATCCTAGTTACCGGGTGCAAGCCCCGGAAGTGATGATTTACGCTATGCGATTCATTTCACTTCTTCACCCTTATGAGCATCACCCGATGCAATGAGTGCTAAGTGAACTATTCAAAAATCATGAGAAATTAGTCAATTACGACTACCTCCCATGGAGATGGTCATACATGAATGACTTACTTAACGTAGTTGAATCCCAAAATGATATCTAATATAATGCACTGCGTAAACCCCCATACTTAAATTCAAAAAAAGAGTGAAGGGATCTCTACTTGAATGGTTCATGAGGCACAATACTTGCTAAGGTTTTGCAAATGGTGTAGCAAGCTAAGTGGGCTTGATTGTGGGGAAAACTCCACAGTTAAGCGTGCTTGGGCTAGAGGCAATTTGGGATGGGTGACCTACCAAGAAGTCCTGGTTACCAGGTGCAAGCCCTGGAAGTGATGATTGACGCTATGTGATTCATTTCACTAGTTTCAATCCCACTTCTTCACTCCTGTGAGCATCACCCGATGCATTGAGTGGTAAGAGAACTATTCAAAAATCATGAGAAATTAGTTAGCTACGACTACCTCTCAAGGAAATGGTCATACGTGAATGAATTACTTAACACAGTTGACTCACAAAATGATATCTAATATAATGCATTGTGTAAACCCCCATACTTAAATTCAAAAAAAGAGTGAAGGGATCTCTAATTGAATGGTTCATGAGGCACAATATTTTCTAAGGTTTTGTAAATGGGGTAGCAAGCTAAGTGGGCTTGATTGTGGGGAAAACTCCACAGTTAAGCGCACTTGAGCCAGAGGCAATTTGGGATGGGTGACCTCCCGGGAAGTCTTGGTTACCGAGTGCAAGCCCCAGAAGTGATGATTGACGCTATGTGATTCATTTCACTAGTTTCAATCCCAATTCTTCACCACTGTGAGCATCACCCAATGCAACGAGTCCTAATTGAACTATTCAAAAATCATGAGAAATTAGTTGTTACAACTACCTCTAATGGAAATGGTCATACACGAATGATTTAATTAACGCAATTGAATCCTAGAATGATATCTAATATAATGCACTGCGTAAACCCTCATACTTAAATTCAAAAAAAGATTGAAGGGAACTCTAATTTAATGGTTCATGAGGCACAATACTTGCTAATGTTTGCAAATGGGGTAGCAAGCTAAGTAGGCTTGATTGTGGGGAAAACTCCACAATTAAGCGCACTTGAGCCAGAGGCAGTCTGGGATGGGTGACCTCCCAGGAAGTCCTAGTTACTGGGTGGAAGCCCCGGAAGTGATGATTGACGCTATGTGATTCATTTCACTAGTTTCAATCCCACTTCTTCACCCCTGTGAGAATCACCCGATGCAATGAATGCTAAGTGAGCTATTCAAAAATCATGAGAGATTAGTCCATTACAACTACCTCTCATCGAAATGGTCATACGTGAATTACTTACTTAACGCAGTTGAATCCCAAAATTTTATCTAATATAATGCACTCCATAAACCCCCATACTTAAATTCAAAAAAAGTGTGAAGGGATATCTACTTGAATGGTTCATGAGGCACAATACTTGCTAAGGTTTTGCAAATCGGGTAGCAAGCTAAGTGGGCTTGATTGTGGGGAAAACTCCACAGTTAAACGCGCATGAGCCAGAGGCAATCTGGGATGGGTGACCTCTCGGGAAGTCTTGGTTACCGGGTGCAAGCCCCGGAAGTGATGATTGATGCTATGTGATTCATTTCACTAGTTTCAATCCCACTTCTTCACCCCTGTGAGCATCACTTGATGCAATGAGTGCTAACTGAACTATTCAAAAATCATGAGAAATTAGTCAGTTACGACTACCTCTCATGGAAATGGTCATACGTGAATGACTTACTTAACGCAATTGAATCCCAAAATGATATCTTATATAATGCACTACGTAAACCCCCATACTTAAATTCAAAAAAAGAGTGAACGGATCTCTACTTGAATGGTTCATGAAGCAAAATACTTGCTAAGGTTTTGCAAATGGGGTAGCAAACTAAGTGGGCTTGATTGTGGGGAAAACTCCATAGTTAAGCGCGCTTGAGCCAGAGGAAATCTAGGATGGGTGACCTCCCGGGAAGTCCTGGTTACCGGGTGCAAGCCCTAGGGGTGATGATTGACGTTATGTGATTCATTTCACTAGTTTCAATCCCACTTCTTCACCCCTGTGAGCATCACTCGATGCAATGAGTGCTAAGTGAACTATTCAAAAATCATGAGAAATTAGTCAGTTACGACTACCTCTCTTGGAAATGGTCATACGTGAATGACTTACTTAACGCAGTTGAATCCCAAAATGATATCTAATAAGATTATTGCTTAGCCGTATAGGAGTACACATTAAGGAGAACAGCTTTAAATTTAGTAAGAATTCATGTAGGGTGATTCAAAATAAGTAAAATGAAAATTATAATGAAAATAATAAATAAAATTATAAACGCAAATTAAAAAAAAAATGCACATTTCTCCATTTTTTTAATTATCTAGATATCTTTATAAATAAATCATTTATAAAGTTACTAGAAAAAAAAATTACTTGACTACTCAATTAGAATTATTCTTTGTAGATAGGTGCAAGCTAACAATGGGCTCTCATTATATGTTAGTGGTAATGTAAACTTGGAGAAACAACAATATGTTAACTTGGAGGACTAATTAGAGGTAATTATGCAATGAATTTGAAGATTGTTCAAAACGATAAAATTAAAAAAAGTGAATTGCCTTTCCCAATATATAATTTATATTTAGAGAAATTGTGTCAACTATCTAAATTTTGAGCTTCCTATTATTGATATTTTATTTTGCATGCAAAATATAAAGCACATGTTTTGGTTAGTGCATTTAATTACCTAAATGACAAAATATTGCTACAAAAAATTGTAGACTTATTGGGAACAAAGTGTGTTTGTGCACATCTAATTTTTCATAATTTACGATCTTTAATGTTATAATTATTTTAGATTATGAAAGTCATTATATCCTTAAAATGCAAGGCCTTCAATCATTGCAACCTAAAAGGATCTTAACATTATCAAACAACCCTTTTCTTAGATTATAGGTCGTTATCATTTATCTAGAGACTAAATAGTCAACTCTATAGGTGTATGTACTTTCATGAAAAATGGATTTGTCTAGCCTACAGAAAAATAACTTCAAATATAGAAATATGATATGTTGATAAAAAAAAATGGTATTTTCATATATTTGTATCCCAAATCATCATATTTGTGATCCCAAAGCTATATTTGAGACAACAAACTCATCGTGCATGTAAGCTTCCCACTAGAACAAATTCAAGTTCAAAAACTTGTGTGGGTGTGTGTGTGTGTGTGTGGGACTAGCACTAAAAATGTGTTTGTTCCTAGTATAAATATGCACATGCCTTCATAATGATAGGAATGCATGTGCAACCCTTTAGATGGAGACTTTAACACATAGGAGATAGTTGAGGTGGATTTTTTTTTTTGGGGGGGGGGAGAAGGGGAAGGGATAGAGAGGCAAATAAAGAGAGAGAGAGGATGATCGAGAAGGATGAGTTGGTGAGTGAGGAACAAAGAGAGGGGAGAAAGAGAGTGAGTGGGATTTGAAAAGTGAGAGAGATAGGGAAAGAGGGAGGGGAAGGGGGAGGGAGAGATATAGTTGTTGGATATGTAGGGAGGAAGAGAGAGAAAAATTTGGAGGGGGACTGTTGTGAACAAGCGACTAGAGGGGAGAGAGAGGAGAGAGGGTGTGTGAGTGAGTGAGAGTTCTAGGAGGAGAGAGAGGAAGAGTGAGAGATAGAGAGATGATGCAGAGGGTTGAGGAAAAGGAAGAGGGGGAGAGAGTGATAAATAGAGAGAGAGAGAGATGGAGAGAGAGATAGAGAATAATAGAGGGAGGGAGATAAGATACAATAGTCTAGGGAAGAAGATATAGCAAGAGAGAGTTGGAGGGGAGTTGTTGTGCAACAAAAAATAAGGGTGGGAGGAAGGGGTAGAGAAATAAAAGGGGGGGGGGGGAGGAGGGTACGGGAATAAATAGAGAGGTAAGAAGAGTGAATGGGTACAGAGAGAAGGGGAGAAGGAGGGATATAAAGATAGAGTGGGAGGTGGGATAGAGAGGGATGTAAAGGGGGGAGATAATGAGCGTGTGTGTAAGTGAGAGAGAGAGAGAGAGAGAGAGAGAGAGAGAGAGAACTTAATGAGATTGGCCCTAAAGTGCATGAAGATGGCATCAATAGTTAATAATGAATCAATGATGATAGGGAATTATGTACCATATATGCCAAGTTCAATAAAAGTGCAACTAAGGTCAAGTGGATGTCATAGTAGAAATGCCACCCTATCACATAAAAATCATCTAGAAAGACTAGAACCATGGTTATACCACTCAACAAAAGAAATAAAACATGGATGGTATGGTTGCTATCTGGTCAAGTTTTCATGATGTTTTTCTTTTGAGCAAGTCATTCATTGTAAATAATGCAACAAGCTAAGTTATAAAGCTCCATGGGTAGCATGTTTGTTTTTCAATGGTTTTGATGAGGCCTTGGTATGGTTTAGCACCAAGGAAAGTGTTCCCCCAAGGGGGAGGGTCAGTAACAACCTTGGTGAAAATTTCATGTAAAAATATATAAATACGATGGATGATGAGACACGTATTCCAAGCTGAATGTTGGGAAAAACATTCTAGGGGGTGTTCATTTGGTTGTTTATGGATAAGGAAATTGGCAAAGGCGAGCTAAGGCTTTGGAAAGGCAAAATACATTTTGGCATATTTATTTATGAAAATAAAGGAAATTAGGAGAAAAGTAAGGTGAAAGGTCATAGGTTGCATGTGAGGATAAAAATGAAGGAAAATAATGGAAAATGAAGAAAATAGAGGCCTCATTCATAAAAAGGATTCTAAGGATCAATTGGCAAGCTTCTTCCTTTTCAATGTTAAACTCTTAGTCAGTGTAAGCCCTTGGCTCAAGTTCTTCCTATGGTTATGCAAGGGATCAAGAATGGAAAAGAAGGCAAAGGAAGCAAAGATCAAGCAGGGAAAGGCAAGATTAAGCAGCTACAATAGGTTTCATTGCATGTATCGACTTGCACGTGTATTTTCCTTGCTATATTTGGCATGCATGGGATTGCATGTGGTTATTTTCTCTCATGGAATGCGTTTTTCTAGGTATAACAATGTTTTCAACATAGCCTTGCTATTTCCAGATAACCATGGTGTGATGGGGTTCTCATGTTTTGGTAGAGCTAGATTGTCGGATTGTTAGGTCCCTATACTAATAGTGTAACCACTTATTATTATTAGTACAACCCCCTTATTATATTGTTGTGCCCATGTAGTCCCCATATTGTTATTATTGTGCCCTTACATTATTATTGTTATGTCGGCTTTGATTATATTATGACCCCTTAGACTCCTATATATAGAAAGGAGGTCTTGTCATTTGTATCATCCAAGAATTCTTGATTTGTGTAATGTAAAGGAGGTTTCCCCCTCGAAGAGGCTAAATTCTAAGGTGTTGATCTATCTTTTCTATCTTTTTGTGAGCTGGCTTCCTAACATTTGGTATTAGAGCTTTGGATTCTAGGGTTTCGCTACTCCAAAAAGGTCATTGTGGCATTTTCGCTATAAATTTTGTTCTATGAAGTTTCAAAAGCTAAAAAAAATCATTTGATATGAAATCTCACTTAACTTAGGTCTGAATTTTAGATCTTGTCTCGCTATATTTTAGGATATATGATGTGAGGAAGTTGGGTTTTTTGCAAGCTCTAGAATTTCATCTAAAACGGGTCATCATCGAATTTTCACTATAACATTTTTGCTATGAAGCTTCAGAACCTAAACAAAAAACCTATTTGAGAAGAAATTGTTCTGAACCTTGGGTTCGAATTTCAGATCTTGTCTCACTATATTTTCGGATATATGATCTGAGGAATTTAGGGTTTTTGCAGACTCACGACTTACATCCTAAACAGGTAACCTTGGAAAATCGTCATAACTTTCTCTCTGAGAATCAGATTGAAATTTCGTAAGAAGTTACAGAAAAAGGATGGACTAGATTTTGTTTGGGTATAATTTTCAGAACCTAAGGTTGAAACAGTGACACATGGCATGTCATACAAGTTCACTCTACGGAACTAGTCTATAATTAGGTCATCGCAGGAGATTGGGAATAAATCTTTTGTCAGGAATCCAATTGCGATAAGACTTGTGGAGTTAGAAAGAGAACTCAAAGGGCTATTACAAACCAAAATTTTATAACTTAAAGATTCGAAAGTACAAATTTACAGTCATTTCAAGATCGAGCTTCTAAAATCGAGAAAAAGTGAGATGAGGAAGTTTGATGGCAAGGATCCAATAAATTGGATACTACAGATGGAGAAATATTTTGATCTACATGGTGTACCACTATTACAAAAGGTATGTATTGCATCTAATTATTTAGAACTGAATCAATTTTTATGGTATAAAGGGCTTTGTTCGCGTAAACCACTTGTCACATGGTCATATTTCATGGAGGAAATGATAGCACATTATGAGGATACAAAGAGAAACACCTTCTTTAGCCAATTGATAAATCACCAACAAAAGGGTTCAATGGCAGAGCACATTGAGGACTTCCAAAAATTGAATATAAGGGTAAACGATATTCCAGAGAAGAAAATGGTTGATGTCTTCATAGGGACTTTAAAGGATAACATTCAACATGAGGTTCGTCTTTGGGAACCTGATTCAGTGGAGAAGGCATTCAGGTTGGTAAGAAAAATTGAAAGTGAAATTATGGAAACAAGGAATCCCACCACTCACAACTGTAATTATGGAAGTGTTTTTTCTCCTAGCCTTCCACAACTTACAAGGTTTACACCACAACAATTGGAAGAAAAAAAGAGAAAAAGGGCTTTGTTACAATTGTGATAGCAAATACACTAAAGGTCATAAGTGTGCTGAGAAGAAATTATTTTACATAGATTATGAAGACGAGGAAGAAAAGGATCAAGAAAAATCAAAAGAAGAGGATATACACCAAGAACCCACCCAAGAGAAAGAAGAAATGAATCTGACCATATCTTGTAAAGCATTGGAAAGAATTACCACTCCTCAAACTCTGAAGATAGAAGGACATATCAAGAAGAAAAAGGTTCAAGAAGTGAAACATCACATCGAGAAAGAAGAAATGAATCCGACCATATCTTGTAATGCATTGGTCAGAATTAACACTCCTCAAACTATCAATATAGAAGGACATATCAAGAAGAAAAATGTTCAAGTAATGAAAGATCACATCGAGCATCAAGAAATGAATCTGACCATATCTTGTAATGCATTTGAAGAAATTACCACTCCTCAAACTATCAGGATAGAAGGACATATCAAGAAAATAAAGGTAATGGTGTTGATTGATTCAGGTAGTACCCATAATTCTATTCATTGTAAGATAGCCAAGGAATTGAATTGCTTCCTATATCCAGCACCAGAGTGTCAAGTGATGGTTGTAAGTGGAGGAACCATAAATTGCTCTGGAAAGTGCCATAATATCAAGCTATCCATGGGAGAATATGTATTGAATGGCTCAATGATTTCCATTTCGAATGGGTCGTGCTGATGTTTTACTAGGAGTCCAATCGCTACAATCTTTGGGTATGATAGCTTTTAATATTCAACAAATTTTCTTGAATTTTTTTTGGGAAGGAAAGGAAGTTGAATTAAGGGGTATTGAAGGAAAACCAGGAAAGATAATCAATTCTAACAACATGAAAAAGCTTCTAAATAAAGAACAACGGGGTGTAATTGCACAATTATGTTCACTAAAGGATCCCGCATCGAAATCATGTATTTCTCCAGATCTCCAAAAAGTGTTGGACAATCATTCCAAGGTATTTGAGACTCCCAAAGGCCTGCCACCTATTTGTGATCATGATCATGCTATTCATTTGATTCTAGGAAGTGTTCCTCCAAACATCAGGCCTTATAGATATCCATATTCCCAAAGGAGTGGGAACTCATTCAAAAGTTGTAGAAGATCCCAGTTCAGATAGTACTGTGAGAACTTGACAAGGAAGGAAAAATCATATTGGACCTGAAGCAGTCATAGAACCAAGAAATCGATAGCTATGAAATAGATCAATTTCAGAGTATCTCATCAAGTGGAAGAACTTACCCGTTGAAGATTCCACATGGAAGGACATGAATTTTATACAGAAGCATCAAGAACTACTCAAGCATTGAGGATAATACTTTTTGAAGGAAAGGGGCATGTTAGGTCCCTATACTACTAGTGTAGCCACTTATTATTATAAGTACAACCCCCTTATTATATTGTTGTGCCCATGTAGTCCCCATATTGTTATTATTGTGCCCCATAGAAGCCCACTATTGTTATTATTGTGCCCTTACATTATTATTGTTACGTCGACTCTGATTATATTATGACCCCTTAGACTCCTATATATAGAAAGGAGGTGTTGTCATTTGTATAATCCAAGAATTGTTCATTTTTGTAATGTAAAGGAGGTTGCCGCCTCAAAGAGGCTGAATTCTAAGGTGTTGATCTATCTTTTATATCTTTTTGTGAGATGGTTTCCTAACACGGATGGATTCGAATCTAAGTGAGGTGGATTTCCGAAATGACAGAACACATGTCTTAGTAACCCCTAAACCAAACAATGGGTTGCATTAAATAGAGATTTTGTGTTGTCTCGGATGGCCTAGGAATCCTTTCCTATGAATGGTAGGATATACGGTAAAGCCTAGAGGTCGTTTGCTCTCTGTTGGGCCTAGTAATCTTGGGTTGGGATATGCAGTAAAGCCTAGAGGTTGTTTGCTCTCCGTTGGGCCTAGTAATCTCGGGTTCGAATATGCAGTAAAGCCTAGGGAGTGGGTCTCGGTATAGGGCCTAGTGATCCAATGTGGATTGCGGTAAAGCCTGAGAGACTAGGGTCTCAGTTTAGGGCCTAATGATCTGAGTTTGGATTTCAGTATAGCCTGAGAGTCTAAGAGACAGGAAAATTCCTAAAGATGTAGGTGGAGAAATCAGGTGGCATCCATGCTTTTTTCGCCTAATGATTGGGTGGAGATCATATTAAATCGTGTTCTGATGTGCTCATTGTGTTGGCCTAGTGATCCAGGATGGATTACAGTAAAGCCTAGTTTCTATCGATGAAGGTGATGTGGTTTAGCCTCATTATACCCTAGTTGAGTTCTTTTGGTTTGAGTCCCACATTCATGCCTAGAATATGGCACGGGGGCGATTAGATGAAGAGAGACTTGGCTCAACCAATCTATGGCTGGGTGGAACATGGTAGACCCATCTTCGGTTGGTTCATTGCATTGACTAATGAGAAAATCATTCTATTCATTTTCATGTGTAAATTTACTGCTGTATATATGGATTTTGATGGTTGATACGTTTATTGTATTTCTGTTCTTATTTGTTGCTTATATTTACATTTTATGACGACAACTATGTGTGGTTCTCAGCATGTTTTTACTTGTATATGAATGGATAATGTGGCTATGAACTAATAGATGAATACGAAGCAAATGACAAGGGAAAAATGGTTTATAGTGATTCTTAGATAAGTATGAGATCCCTACACTTAATTTTGTTGTTTACACCTGTAGGTTACATGTCAATGATACATTTGAGGAAATTCCTATCAGGACTAGTAGGGGTTTGGTAAAGGTCTTGTTGAGCTTACTACTTTTTCATCATTTTTCCCTGTACTTTTATTGATTTCAAGATTTCAATCCATTCTGGGCAGTGTCCTCAGCTCTAAGCATGAAAAAGTGTCTTAAATACCAAGGTCATTGGCATAGAACTGGCAAGTTTAATCCACAGTCATTGGTATGTAGTCCTATGAGAGCAACTTTAGGTCTCTGGTCGCTTCCTTTCCAATTGCATGAGAGCGACTATGGCCTAAGAGGTCCAGAACAACATTGGAACCCAGGGACAGGCTATCTGAGTGGTTAACTTGTCTCCTAAGGTCTCTGTTGATGATGTTGGATGACTGTGTGTGATGTTCCATCAATTCCACTTCCTTAAGGTCACCTACGAGGTCGAATCTGAATATATTAGCTTCTCATTTCATGTTTTCCATGGTTGGCATGGTTTCTTAGGTGGATGTGGGAGAAGGGTGTTACATTCAGAGTTTCTCATCAAGTGGAAGAACTTACTCGTTGAATATTCCACATGAGATGATGATAATTTTATATAGAAGCATACATAACTACTTAAGTGTTAAGGACAACACTTTTTTTAAGGAGAGGAGCATGTTAGGTCCCTATACTACTAGTGTAGCCCCTTATTGTCATTTTTCTTTTCTCTATAAAGACTAATTCTATTAAAGGAAAATAAAAGTAATATTACAAGGAGGTCGAAACCTCAGATGAGAGCAACTTCTTGCCTTCAGCTCATCAAAATTGTCCCAAGATTGGGAGAACTAGTTACAGGATGCCAAAAAGCATACATGGGGACCTGAATATAGTGATAAAACCAGAAAGAAGATATGGGGTAACCCCCTATGAAACTGTTGATCCTTACAACAAAAGACAGAGAAACTACCCACATCTGCTGAACCATAGAACCAAAACAGATAGACACTACCAGAACCATAGAACCCAAACAAAGTGATAAGGTGAACCAAAATAAAATGCTGTTGGAGCATGCAAGGGTCCAGGAGGCTCCACACGACCACGTCCTAGTCCAGAAATTCCTCCACAACAGGGCATGCATTGCCAAACCAAAACTCACCAGCCTTTGCCTTGTCATCAACACCGTTTCCACCTGGATGATCCGTCGAACAATGATTGCTGCTAGAACTACCTACAATGTCAACAGAGGCCCCATGGGAGTTGCCACCTGGTGGCTGGGCGTCATCAGGAGCATTACCCTCGACATGCAGATCACTGCGTTTGATTATGTTGCCTTCGTCTTCCATATTCTGGTCGCTGGCGTGGCTACCTTGAGAATGCATCGTCGAGGTGTGCTCTGTAACATTAGGCTGAGGCTCTTCCTCCCAGAAGATGATGGTAATGCTGGCCGAGATAATAGGCTTGTTGAGGCTGCTTTGAAACTTGAAATGGGTGGTCTGGAAAGAATTATGCGGGAAAGGTTTGTAGGCAATGCTGGGCGGAGGCAAATTTGCTTGAGATGAGGGCGGGGAGGCAGGAGTCAGAGGCCTATCAACTGAATGAGTAGTCTGAGAATGCCCACGACCACCACGAATTCCACCATAATGGCTTTGCATGCGATAGCGAACCATGGTCAGGCTACGAAGGGGGAACAAAGTAGAGAAGGTAATTGAGGATGGGATACGAGACAGTTTGAAGGGAAACTAAGGAAAATTTAGAGAGCGGAGCTGGGCCTGAGAAAATGAAAGCTTAATTCCATCAGTAGAGGCCCTCCAGAGCCCAAAACAGATGTTTGCATCCATTCTACTGCAGAACTTCTTGGTTTGAAGCGAGTAATGGCAAGAGGGCAAGGAGCATATAATGGAGAGGAGAATCAAATGCGCCATGAATAAAACCACAGGAGTCGTGTCTCAACCAGAGTGAACAATTAAGTCAAAATGCAGGCGGACCTGCTGTCTCCTTGTGTGAACCTGCATGAGCCTTGAATGAGTGTGGAGGAATGTGCAATCCTACCGCGGGCAAGGCCGAATGCCGGCGCTGTTGAAAACCTCCATTAATAAGAATTTAAGTCACTCACATCCAGGTCCCTTATTGTTATTGTTAGTGTAGCCCCCTTATTTTTATTGGTGTGCCCATGTGGTCCACATATTTTTATTATTGTGCCCCATAGAAACCCATTATTGTTATTGTTGTGCCCTTACATTATTATTATTATGTAGGATTTGATTATATTGTGACCCCTTAGACTCCTATATAGAGAAAGGAGGCCTTGTCATTTGTATCATCCAAAAAATTTTCATTTATGTAATCTAAAGGAGGTTTCCCTCTCAAAGAGGTTAATTTTTAAGTCGTTGATCTTTCTGTTTTCTGAGTTGGTTGCATAAAATTCCTTAATAAAATCTCATTTCTATCAATTTTGGAGTGACTTTATAAAAATAGAAATCCATGTCTAGCATCTCAAGTATGACTTTCCAAAAATAGTAAATCACCTTCAATCAATGGGTAATCAAGTATAGTTGAAGGAAAATCACTTAACTTATCATTAATCATTCCTAATAATTCAATATTGATTTAATCCTCAATATTATTAATATTAGTATTATCTTTTATGAGACTATGATATATTATTAAAAGGGAATTACAAGTTACCTTCATCTACTCAATCATTGACACCTCTCTCCTTGATGACTCTAATGGATTTTTGTAACTCTCTCTCTCTTTTAATAATACATTACACTCTCTTTTATGTACTCATCAAAGAATGACATACTTCTCTTACACTCATTAAAGACATGGCATAAAAGATTCCTTTTACGCTTTCTTTAATGCATATGCTACACTCTCCTTAACTAAGGCATGCATACCTCTCCTTAATGGAATGAGTTACACTCATCTGAATGGAATAAACCGAATGCATATTTTTTTTTCTAAGTAAGATTAATTCTATTAAAAAGCAAAAATATAATTACACAGAGGCCCCGCCTCAAACTCTGTTTCTAGTTTTCATCGAAACAGTTGATACTGCCCCAGATTGGGGAAACCAGCATGAGATTACAAAACAGTTACCATATGACTCTGTACTAACATCAACAGACACCAAAATTCAACCTTGTGACATAGCAAGAAGGTGCAACTCAGCTACACTGGACATGATAGCAAACCAACAAAACTACTGTACTGCTAAACATAAATAAAAATATCAAGTGACTGGACCAACCCGTGATCTGCCTGAAGCCGATTTGGTTCATGGGTAGCTGCATTTTCCAGAAGGCATCAGTTGTTTTGCTCCTCCTACGGATTTTCGTCGACCACGGGACACGTATACTATTCCCAATCATCTTCCTCTTTCTCCACATCGCTCTTCTCAGCATCGCCTGTAGGCCCCTCTATCTGCTGGGTGCCTCTTGAGCTGCCAGCACACTCCACCGTTAAAGCCACACCTGTAGAGCTGCCACCCATCCATTGAAAGTTGTCTACATGCTCATCATCACCATACATTCTGCTATGCTTGATTCCCTATCTAACATCCTTTGAATTTTTCTCCTGACTTCCTCTCATATCCTAGGCTCTCATTTCCTGAGAATGTTCCTCAGAGCTTGTCACTTGATCACTATCTAGCATTTGTTCTTTAGTGAAGACGACGGTCACCTTAGCAGTGATAGTAGGTTTGTTTAGACGGCTATGGAACCTGAAATGGGTAGTGTGAGAGGCAGAGCGAGGACTCTGCTAGGAAATAATAGAATGGAGCCCAACATCTCTGTGCAGATCCCTTGACACCATCACACTCCCCCACCTGCTACGCGCATAGGAATAGTGTCTGAGCTGAGGTCTAGGCTGAGGCCCATCTTCCAGGTTCTGAGGAGGGGAAGCGGGAGCTGAGATCTGCGTAGTATGAGGTCTCGCTCTACCTCCCCGAGAGCCTTCATATCGACTGCTCATGCATTCCCTTACAATCCTGGTGAGGACCGAGAGAAAATCAGCGGGAAATTCAGTAGGGGAGGGGGATTGATTGCAGAAACAGGGCTTCTAAGCAAGATCTATAGGATAGAGCATGGAGTGGGAGAAATGGAGGCCATTTCCCAAATCGATGCAACTAAGGTGCCAACATCGTTTTCTAGTAGCTGTTCTGCTACCAGCCAGCTTTTCCTGCAGCAGACAAGAGCTATGGATCGGGGGATGAACAGTGGGAATAGGAGGCGCCATTTTGATATCAACTATATCCATCTCTCGGCCTGATGGGCCATTTATTTCCATCTGCAAGCTGGATAGATTTCGACTGCTGTGAGCCTTGATCCTGGCCCAATTCATCACCTGGCTAGTCCTTGCGCTGGCATTACTAAATGAGCCCATTAATGCTCTTGGAAAACACCCGCATCCAGGTGCGTTTCTTTCTCCTGGATCATTTCTCTTTTGACCAGATCCTTATACTCCCTGATCTGTTGTTCACTGGCTAGCAAAGAGAGAGAATCTGTATGTAGAGCTTTTCCGCTTTCAACTCCTATGTTCGCCAGTAAGTCTGCTACTTTGTTCCCTTCCCGTCGAATATGCTTGAGATTGATTGCCCTGTGGGTGGAGAGCCAAGTTTCAATTAGATGTAATCGACTTGCTAGCCTCCAGCTATTGCTTACCTTGCTTGAGGAGGTTCCTTGCAGGATTTTGGTGACCATGCTAATAAGTATCTGCAAGTCTCCTTCTATAACAAGTGGAAAGAGTCCATGATTATGAGCTAGGATAAGGCCTTGCCATAATCCTTCTAATTCTGCAGAGTTGTTGGTATCCCACCCAATTGAGCCTACGAAGATTAGGCATGGTATACCTACATGATTTCTAATTATTCCCCCAAATCCAGCCTTACCTGGATTCCCTTTAGAGATGTCGTCAAAATTTAGTTGGAACATATGACGGGGAGGAGGTATCCATTTATCCGGTATGATTTTTTTAACTTGAGTTTTTTCCTTGATTATCAGTGCTTGATTCCACTGTATATTCCAGTTTGTCCATATGGTTTTCTCCTGTGGGGTTGAGGGGAAGTCCTCCTCATACCAAGTTTGTAGAAGTAAGGTCTCCCTTATGTTTTGACATATTGTGATCCATAGGGATTCCTCAGGCATAGATTGAATTTTGAAGATGCGCTGATTTCTCTCCTTTCACATAGTCCACATAAGAAATCCTGGTATTAGCATTCATAGGGAGTTTAGAAGCTTGCTTTTGAACGGACTCTGATCCCAGTTTGGAATAGTTTCGATAATATCTCCTGAAGTCCTCCCATCCTTTTGACACCTGAAGCTGATATTTTCCCAAAGTTTGTGCGCTAGCGGGCAGGAGTGCATAATGTGCTGAGCGGTCTCCTCCTCTTTCTTACATTTGGGGTAGTAGGAGGGACCATGGAAGCTCCTCTTCCTGAGGTTGTCCCATGTTAGGATTCTATTGTGACATAAAAGCCGTAGAAAGGTGGAGATTTTCGGCCATAATTTGGGGTCTCATATTCTCTTCCAAAGAGGGTCCTTAACAATGTGCTCTTGTATGATGATGTGATAAGCCTCCTTTATAGAGTAGGTGCCTTTCTCTTCATATCCCCACCTAAGCACATCCATCTCCTCTGAATATTGTATTCTTCTCTTTATTAGTTCTGTTCCTAGAGTCTTCTTTGCTAATTCCATTCCTTGGCTTAATATGCTATCCGCATTGTTCCATTGCCTGTCTCCCTACATGGTGGATGGGAGCCAGAAATGCTTGACTGTGCTTGACAATTGCAGGATCTGTTTCGGGATTTGATGGGGTGGTAGTAACTCCTTTAATTTGGGTTGCTGCTGCCATGAGTCCTCCCAAAACCTTGCTGTATTTCCATTTTTAACTTCCCAGAAGCTATGTTGTTTTATTAAGAGTCTATGTTGCTTGGCTGCATTCCATATTAGTGATCCTGTCCTGACTTTTGAAATCCGGATTAATTCTTCTGTTGGGCGACTGTTGGCATACTTGGCATTCCAGAGCCTGGACCAAGGGGTGGACGGTACAGTGAGCCACTTCCACCAAATGCAAGCTCCCATTACCATGTTCCTTTGGTAGGGATCGCACAGACCCGTTCCTCCTTCAGATTTTGGAAGGCAGAAAGTTTCCCATTTGACCAAAGCCCATTTGCATTTTTGAGTAGTATTACCCCATAGGAAGGATCTCTGTAGACATTTGATTTCTTTGGGAACCCATTTGAGTGCAGTAAGGATAGAGAAAAGGTACAGCGGCATGGATTGGAGCACTGCCTTGATCAGGATGAGATGACTAGCTAAGTTGAGGGATCTATGAGTCCAGGAAGATAGGCGTGCCTCCAATTTTTCTAAGAGAATTCTCCATGAGGAATGTTTCAAAGATGCATCAATCAAAGGAGCTCCCAGGTACTTGGAGGTAAGAGAGGCTATTAAGAACCCAAGGATTCGATCTATAGTTGCTTGGGTGACAGCGGGCGTATGAAAAAAGGATATTTGGGAATTGACTTTATTTATTTTTGCTCCCGAAGCTTCTGAAAAATCAGACAATAATGATTTGAATTGACGAGCTTCCTAAACGGAAGGGTGACCGAAAAGAATATTTTCATCCACAAATTGCTAGTGGGTGAAGGTAGGAGAGTTTGGAAAAATCAGACCTTTGAGTTTCCGGGAAGATAGAGCATCTTTAATACAACGTCCTAGACCTTCCGCCATTATCACAAAGAGGAAAGGGGAAAGCGGGTCTCCCTATCTGATTCCCCGAGAAGGCTGAAATAGAGAGTTTGGAATTCCATTGATCAAGATTGAGAAGAAAGAGGAAGAAATGGGATTCATAACCCAGTGTGTCCAAGTTAAGGAGAAGCCAAAAGCGATAAGGATTTTCGGAATGTGGACCCAGCTTAAGCTGTCAAAGGCTTTAGAGAGGTCGATTTTGAGGAGCATACCTGATTTCCTCGAGCTTTTTAGAGAATGAATGATTTCGTGAGTAAGGATTATTCCATCTGTGATCTGTCGGCCTTCTACATATCCCGACTGCTTCGGTGATACGAGAAATGGTAATAGCAGCTTGAGTCTTGTTGCTACAATTTTTGAAACGATCTTGTAGATGATGTTGCATAGGGCAATGGGCCGAAATTTGTCTGGGGTATTAGACTGAGCCTCTTTTGGTATCAGCGCTATGAATGTGGCATTCATAGCTGGCAACATCCATTGCATAGATCTTGATTCCTCCACAACCTGCCAGACATCCATTTTAATTAGGTCCCAAAAAATTATGAAAGAATTTGGAAGTGAACCCATCAGGACCTGGTGCCTTTCCTTCTTTCAGCTGATGCACTACATTTTCCACCTCCTGTAAGCCGATTGGCTTGAGTAGAAGTTGATTTTGCTCCTCCGTAATGACTTTCGGTATATTCCTTGTAATTTTATCTATTGCTTGCATTTTGTTACCCTATGGTTCTTGATGGGCTTGTTTAAAGTAGTTGAGTAGTTCTAGTTCAATGTCTTCATGGTTTTCCACTCTTTTCCCCTGCTCATTTTGTATGTGGGTAATGTTATTGTTCATTCTGCGTTGGATAATCATTCGATGAAAGAATTTTTTGTTTTTTCCCCTTCTTTTAGCCACCTGATACGATATTTTTGCCTCCAGAGCAATTCCTCCTGTTTAGCCCTTTCTGAGATCTATGCTTCAAGAGCCCTTTCTTGTTTC
This sequence comes from Pinus tabuliformis, assembly GCA_031772625.1. NCBI lineage: Eukaryota > Viridiplantae > Streptophyta > Pinopsida > Pinales > Pinaceae > Pinus > Pinus tabuliformis. Next base: position 1,468,153,597 of record CM062816.1, read on the forward strand.
ACATATTCCTCTGTTCTACCCTCTGTGATAATCCGTTGCTGTAACTGCTTCATGTCTTGATCTAGTGCTGCCTGAGCCTGGAATATGTTGCCGAACATGGAGTGATTCCATTACTTTATTCTAATTTTGAGGTGTTTAAGCTTCTATTGGAATTGCAACATTTTTGTACCCTTTGGTGGATTATAGTTGGTCCATTCCGAAGTGACCAAATTTTTAAAATCCAGATGAGTCATCCAAAAAGCCTCGAAGTAGAAAGGCTTATGACTTGTGTTGCCTAGTCAAGACCATTGAAGGGAGATCGGCTAGTGATTTGAATCGGAGAATGCTAGTATGGAAGCTGAGAGGTCACCTCCCAAATGGATTGCATTGTCTGAGATTAGGAATCTGTCCAGGCGAGACACAATTTGTTGGGTTCCAGTTCTTTTGTTGTTCCAGGTGTGAAGTCCATTATTGAACGGCAGGTCGATAAGCCAATTTCCTTGAATGTATTCTTTGAATAGAAGCTTAAAGGAAATGTCGCTTGAAGGAAATTGTTGTTAGCATGTATATTATTGAGCTCAATGGTACGAGCATCCCATATAATTGCTAAGCCTCCGGAGGTGTCGGATGCATCAATTGGTGCAACTTGACTACCAGGCCAAGCTTTTGCTATTATTCTATCAAGAGAGATGGAATTGCATTTGGTTTCCAGCAAAAAGAGTATTTGTGGTTTTTCTTGCTTTATCATATTTTTGCTTAATTTGCATTTCCGAGGGCTATTGAGCCCTCTGATGTTCCAAGAGATGAGCTTCATGATTGAAGGTTAGGGAGAGATTCGTTGTACTTCATGAGCTTGGAGTACCTCCCTGACTCCACTAGCATTTCCCCAATGCGTATGGTGCGTTGGAGGTCTGTTTTCCTTCCTCGTTTTTTGAACTCTTTGCTGATTCTTTTCCCGTCCCAGGGACTTCCTGTTTGAATACCTAGTGATTTTTGTATTTGATATATGGATAGGATTGCTTCCAGATTCTCTAACTGCCTCTCGGGAATTTTATCATACATTTGTGCATCGCATCCCTGTTCCAGTCCCTGGATGTCCAAATCCCCAATATCTATGCTGTCCTGTTCTTCTTCCATATGCTGTATTTTGCCTATTCCTTCTGTTGTTTCTGATACCTTTGTATGGTTGGTATGCATATTATCTTCCTCCATTACTTGATAGGACCAAGTGGGCTTTGTGCTTTTATTTGAAGAGGACGGATCTGTGGTTAATGATTCTTTAAGGCCTCTCTTGGGATCAGACTCTGGAGATTGCATGTTCGTTACCGAAACCTCCTTAAATGAGGTAAGGATCTCAGAGTTGTGGGCATCTTGCTGGGCTAACACTTCAAAAGTATTGCTCGTGGAAGGCCGTGAAGTATTATCTTGTGGCTTCTTAGGGTTTGAGGTGGATATTTTGTTGTTTCTCCTATGATTGACTAGTTTTGTGAAGCCTCTCTGATCTGACTCATTCAAGTCAGAATTATTCAAAGGTTTTTGAGTTAAGGGACAGCCTCAAAACAGATGACCCAGAGTATGGCATCTCCTGCACTGGAATGGCACATGTTCATAATCAATTAGCTAGACCCATTCTACATCATCATGAAAGATACTTACCGTATCCGGGAGAGGCTTATTAAGGTGCATGTATACGCAGATCCGGGCGTAGGATGTGTACCTTTGAAGTTTTTTCTCCTCAGCAGTTTTGACATATTCACCAAGACCATTTCCTATGACCTATAAAGTCTCCTCGTCCCAATACTCTGTAGGAAGAGAATACAGACGGATCCAGACTGGCGCCCAGCTGAGATCCTCTTTGTCTAGATTGAAGCGCTCCATCCATCCTCTCAGAAAAAGACCCGCTGTGTTAAATAAGTAAGGCCCTCCATCCATGACCCTATTTTTGTCCTCTATGCAGTTGAATATGGCCATGAAGAACCCTTTAGGTCCTAGCTGAAGTGTTATGTGTCCTTTCGGCTTCCATTTAGCCGCGATCCAGCCATGCAACGCTTTTTCTGTTGGCCACATCCCGATGAATTTTCCAATCAGAGCGTGATCTCTCATGTACTGGATTTGGTCAATTGATCTGTTGGCTAGGTAGTTCTATCTTTGGGCGTTCAACATCGACCTGTCGACAGGTGCTTGAAATGACCTGGGGGTTTTCTCTGTCCCTTGTTTGTGTATCTTGGGGTGTTGTTTCTTCCTTTTCCGCATGTAGTTCAGCTTGCTTGGGTCCATTCTCGCACTGCCTTGAAGAATCGTCATCGCTTGGGGGAGGCGCAGCGTCCCCCCCTGGGGTTATTCATGTTGCTTACTCTGTTGCTAGACGGGTTCGGCCTGTCAGACTGATGCTTGTATGACAGTGGTGCAACGTTCTGCTCAAATCTGTCGTTGCAGGTTTTTGCAGAAACCCTACTCCTCTCTCAGTCGCAACCCTCCCGTGGTTCAGATAATGAGGGGTGAATACACCGAATGCATATTACTCCTCCTTTATGATAAGAATTTTTTTCTCCTCCTACATATGTGTCTAATGTATTCTCACTTAGGGGGAGTGTGCGTTGTGATGCCAAAAGTGGGAGAGACTTGGGGAAGATTGTGAGAGGGAGAGATATGGAGAGTAGCCAAATGTTATCGAAATGAATCTAAAATTTTTACTAAACTACTAAGTATCTCTAGCTAGTGGAGTTGATCATGATTGGTATTGAAAGGAAGTGAAAATTATCTTCCTTAGTCTCCTTGTATATCTCTCTACTACTGTATTTTGGGTACTTCTTGTGAGCTTTTACAGCTCGAGGGTTCTAGGGGGAGAATTTATTCTTGGATATGGTTGAGTGGAAAACCGGATGGTTCACAATGAATTGGTAAGTAGATTGGAGTTGGAGCATACTCTCATCTAGGACACTGGAACTGGAGCATACTCTCATCTTTGGAGTTGTATATATACATTGTCAGGTATATTCATAAACATTCTTGAAATTTTAGTTCATTATTAGTTTAAAGTGTTATAGAAATTTCAATTTATGGGAAATTGCTACTTGTGAATGTTTATGTTATGAGCTAACCAATAATGAATGGAAGCTATAGTTGAGAACGTACATGTAGGGGATTAAAACAAAAATGTCTTGCTAAAGTTTTCAAATTCAGTTTATAATGAATCTTTGTCCATAGTAGGTCATATCTACTATTCAAATTCAATATTATATGTTTTATAGCATGATTTTTGCTTACTGTGAATTGGATTGTTAGCTGAAACTTAGATGTATATAAAATGTTGCACGCTAAATGTTTGGAGAAATTCTGCAATAGTTGTAGTTCATTTTATGTAAGTTTTTTTTGTACAATGTTGTTGCAAACTAATTCATAGAAGGACTTAATGGTTGAAGCATTCAGACTCCCATGAGTTTGATGAAAATACCATATTAGCATAAATTTGAGTTTTGATTCTCCATGTGCAGTTGTAGATGACGTTTGCATTCTTAGTGTTTGACAAAAGTTGTAAATGAGATCGTAAGAATCCATTTTTTTGTTGTTTTAAAGAATCACATCCATGGGCATTTTTATTGCAATTTATTTCAACAACAAGGGGTTTTAAGATGCCAACATTGAAGTTTCAATTTATTAATTTTATGAGTTAAATAGGTTGGACAAGAATCTCAAATTCATTGTTGTAGATTGCATGCTTTCAAAGTGTTTGCCAAAAGGCCTTAATGGCTGTAGATTACATGCTTGCAAAGTGCTTTTCAAAAGGCCTCAATGGTTGTAGATTGCATGTTCGCAAATTGTTTATCAAAAGACATCAATGGTTGTAGCTTTTATGTACACAAATCATTACATTAAATGTCTTAATGATTGTAGTTTTTATGCACTATAAATTTCAATAGATATAGCTTCCTACATCTGCAAATTTTTGTATGAATGTGAAAATGAATTTAATTATGTTGTTGAAGTGTAAATAGAGAAAATTTCAATAGGACAGGATGCAATTACTTGTGCAAGTGAGCATAATAACTTTAGTTGAGTTGCATGTATTCATGAGTATAATATTGTGCTTCAATGACTGTAGAAAACAATTATTTGTGCCCAATTTATGTGGGCCCATTATTTTACTTGGCACTTTTTGAAGAATAATATGCTTCTCAATTGGTAACAATGGTTGCTCTTGCTGCAACATTCATTATACAATTCTCATGATTGAAGCAATGCTTTAATAATTGAGATTGAGAATTTTTAATTAATGAATTTGGAAATGTTGTTGGGTCAATATATTTTGTGATTGTGTTTCATAAACATATCATATTTATTAAAATTATTGATGAAGAGAGGCATATTCATCCCTCAGTTACCTTGTTATAGGTAGGTTAATAGTCATACACGTATCTGCAATTTTTGTAATAGAATCATGATACTTGTGTGGTTATGATATCAAGAGTCAATAAGTAGAACTTATTTAGCATAATCTAAGAAATCAAATAGGTTGATCTAGCTTAATATTTGCACATGGCATTATGATGAAATTTATTTCCAGTCTTACCTAGAGCTCATGTATAAGTATGAAAAGAGCACATGCTATCATCTCTTAAACTTGAGAGGAAATGCCTTTTGGAATTGGTTTGAAGAGAAAATTATCTTTGACTTCTTCTGTTATATTCTTATATTGAAATAAATGAAGAAATACATGATAACTGAGTTAGTCATATTATTTATAAAACCAAAAAAATTGAATACTAGTTTTCAATACGACCACTATTTGTTTATATTGATAGTTAGTACAATAAAACTTTACATAAAAAAATATTAATAAATTTTTAAACATTAATATAAATAATTCAATTTAATTAAGAAAATATTAGTAAAATTATTTATTTTATTTATTTATTTTTACACCTTAAATATATTAAAATAGCTTTTACTCTATAAATATTACTCTATTCTTTTTTAAAATAAATTTGTCTAATTATATAAACTGCAATTTGATTTAATATGAAAATTTCATTTATACTCTTGGTTGTTACTTGATTTCGGCCTACAAAAAAATTTGACTCAATTACTCTTTAATAAATTTGTCTACTTATATAAACTGCAATTTGATTTAATGTGAAAATTTCATTTATAATCTCTGTTGTTCCTTGATTTCGGCCTACAAATTTTTTGACTCAATTACTCTTTAATCGGCTGCCCTGATTTAGTTTCAGTCTAACTTTTGCAGAGTGTTTCTGAGTGCGCTATGGCCAATCTCATAATAAACCCAGATTGTACGAATTGGCGTAAAAGAGGACAAACACTACTACGGTGCAGGTATGGTGGCTACCTTTGACACATTATTTACTGAACTCGAATGGATGCATATACTATTTAATATAGACTAAATTCCAATTTAAATGGATGATATGATTTAATAAGTGGATGATATGATTTAATAAGCGTTAACAGTGCAGCGTAATTTTTGTCATTTAAATAGATGTTATGTTTTTAGAAAAATTGTAAATTGATATAAATAGAAAAGTTAATTGTCTTTTAAACACATTTACACTTTTACTTTAACATGTTAAAACACTGAAGAAAACATAAACAATAGTAAGTAGTATCTCCTATGTAAATACTTTGATAGTATATTGGTTATTTACGTGAGTATGAGCTATTTTCAAGGATTTTAATTATGAAGCTTAACAATGAAAAATCATTGCACAAATATCTAAAAATCATGGCATACATATTTGCCCAAAGTTTCTTATTTCAACTTAAGATGGATGAGGATCTGTTGATTTTTATTTTTATTTTTTTAATTGACGACCTAGATTGATTGTCAAGAGAATATGCTCAACATATTCTTAGTCTAAATGTTTATCAAGGGCATAGTGCCTTATAGAGTGTGTTAAGCTGCATTGACTTTTAATAAATTTAAAAGTCAATTCTAATAAGTTCCACATTATTATTTATAACTTTCATTTATATATAAGCGAATTTTGTTTAGCAAAATGGTCCATTACTTTTAATAAATTTAAAAAATTAAATTTGTGCCAAGTGGCTCTCGGCCCACCAATTTCCTAGAGATTTTAGATTATTCCAATTCTAATATGTTCCTCTATGATAAGTTCTTCATTATTATTTATAACATTCATTTATATATAAACAAATTTTATTTAGCAAAATGGTCCATTTTACAATAAGATGTGTACTTTCTTTTTTTCTTAAGTTAACGTTGACCCATAACATTTTTATACATGGTTAATTAGGTAAACGTGTGCATTGGTAAGGCATTCTTCGTGTTGCAATAGTTTTTTTTGTTATATTTATGAAACCTTCAGCTATATCAACCACATTAATGTTTTTAATGTGGTTGTACTAGTTCAACTACATCTTGAAATTATGACAAAAAATAGACACAGTTACCTACATAGTACAAATGCTGTAATAAAACCTTCAAAATTATAGTCTAATCAAATGTTTTAAAAATATTTTTTTCAATAATATTAAAAAATATTTTTTTTTTCAAAATTAAACATTATAACTTGGATAAATCAATATTAACCTAATAGTGATCAACCATTAATAAACATCATATTATAAACCCTATATATATAATTTTATTAAAATAAATATAAATTATTTAAAATAATAATTATATTAACTTTCAAATTAAACAAAACATTATTACATATAATTTATGCAAAATTCAAACCATCAATTTGGCATATACACACATGCATGAGGAAAAATAATATGATACTAATTTAACATATTATTTTCAATTTGGCATATACACACATGCATGAGGAAAAATAATATGATACTAATTTAACATATTATTTTCAACCTTAAAGTTTAGCTAGTTTCATGTTATCAAATAAAAAGTTTTATGGAAGAAAATTTCATTGAGATTTTAAAAAAATTCCAAGAATTTTTTATTAATAATTCTGAATAAAATAACTAAATTAATCATTTGGAATAAAATAACTAATTACTTTAAAAATTCAGTTAAAATAATAACAATAAATCTATATCATTTATAATCATTTACAAATATCAATATCATATAAACATAAAAATAACTATATCATTTATAAAATTATAAAAAAAATCTAATCTAAATTCAATTTATCTTAAACTTAAAGCATATTATCTTTAATATAAATTTAATATATATTCCCATATCTATATAAAACAAGGGTAGTCGGTAGCAGTAGTCCCTGCCGTTTAGATATAGAAAACATCTCCATAACACAGTGCTGGGAAACTTATAATAAAAATTAAATTAAAATATTATAAATTACTAATTAAATTAATATTTAATTACTTTGTAATGGTGTAATTCTACCATTTTTGTAAGTGCTCATATATCTTTGTATTTATAATTGTTGTTTATCCATTAGCATTTCCGTTATCCATAGTCTAACAAATTGGAGGAGTTGGCCCGAAAGTTATAGAAATTCCGGTTATATTTAGAAAAAATTTGGTAAGGATTTTTGTAAATTTAAATTATAGTTGTTAAACTTCAAAATTTTAGGTGTTCTAGATGTTTTTGATGGTGCTAAATTTATTTCCACCATCAAAAACACGATTCAAACAGAGTATCTACAAGATTTTTTGAAATTTTTTTACCCAAATTCTGACCACTTTTAACTGTTCGGACAATTCCTCCACCTCATTAGACGACTCCTTTACATTATGTTTCAGATTTTTAGCTTAAACTGCCATATAAATATAAAAAACACCTACATAACACAGTACTGAAAAACTTACAATAAAAAATAAATTAAATTATAATAAATTACTAATTAAATTAATATTTAATTACTGGGTACTTAAATTCATATTTAATTAATATGTAATGGTTTAATTCTACCATATTTGTAAGTGCTCATATATCTTTGTATTCATAATCGTTGTTCATCCATTAGCATTTGCGTTATGTTTCAGGGTTTTTGGCTTAAAAAATAATTATGGAAAACATTTCAATATGAGGTTATTGATGCATGCGGTATTTATAGTTTTATCTTTTATCTGTAATTTAATTTAATATTACCAATAAAGGGCATGGTTTATTTGAGTTTATTAAATTTAAGATAGGTATTAGAATAATAATTATATTATTTTGTGTAACATCGATATATTGGGTTTATTTTTGTTTTTCATGGGTTTTTCTAGTATTTGTTTACATTTTAGATGTTTAGAGTGAAGTTGGGTTTTTCTAGTATTTGTTTACATTTTAGATGTTTAGAGTGAAGGCAAAGATAACATATGTTACATAAAGAACAACATAAAATAATGGAAAAAAATAGAATTGGGTTCTAAACAAAACAATGATGAGGACTATGCAATTTGAAAGTCTAGTACAATTAGTAATATTACAACTATGTCAAGAATGATAACTTAGGTGATACACTACGTCAAGGATAAACATTTATAGGTATTTTTTCCTTCTGTTCTTTCGCAGTGGAAACCTAGGTATATATTTGCAATGATTGTAAAATGAAATAAAAAAATAGAAGTACGGGAACATTTAGAACTTGAGGGAGAAAAAGGGAGAAAAGGCACAAAAACAGTAAAAAAATGAATGCATAGAATTATATTTATAGAGAAACATTCAGAATTCATAAATTCAAGGAGAAAGAAAATGTACAGAAACATTCAGAACTCAGAAATTCAGGGAGAAAGAAAATGTACAGATGAATCACAAAATTAAATTATATTTGCAGACAAACATTCAGAGCTCAAAAATTTAGGGAGAAAATTAAGGAGAAAATGTATAGTTATTATTGAATAATAAAGCACAAGCTTACCCACTAGTGTTTTTCCTTTTGATGCAATTTGCAAATGGATACCCAAAAAGAAGCAACACCTCCATAAACCATAGCACATTCACAAGATCATAAGATTTGCAGGCATAATTCCACATCCTAATTCAATGGACACAGAAGGATCTTGGTTTTTCAGGTTTGTTGTATAGATGCTTGACACTCGTTGTTGCCCTCCGCTATCTCAAACCTACCCATTTGAGAATGATATGAAGCAATTTCACTTCCTTCAAATGAAGAAGAAGTTGTTTGAAGAAGAATTTGCATGTAGCTTGTCATGAAGCTTTGGGATGGTGATGTGGGTTGAAGAAGAAGTTGCATGCAACTTGCTACAAAGCTGTGTGGGCCGTGCCTTTACAGATGCAGTTTCTTGGATATGATATGTATTATGCATTACATGGGAGAGAGTAAAACATTAAATGTTTCCTAAGTAATGTTAAATCCAAACTAGCATTAAAATGCACTGAATTGGAATTTAAAATTTATTATCCTAAGTTTTAATAAAATCATATTGTTTTTCTGCAATACGAGGTCAAATCTGAAACATTTGATAAAATATTGGCTGATCCAATATTTCCATTAAAGCATTTAATAAAGTTGTTGGTCAAAGCACATTAATACTGGATCAAAGCCTATCCATTACTATAATCCCTACACTGCTAAAAACAAAGACTAATAATTTTATCCAATATTAATTCAACTTAATATTGTATTACATTAACTTAAAAAACCATACTCATAAAACAATACTTATACCAATTATAAATATTAAAAAGAAAATAATAATAATAATAATAATAATAATAATAATAATAATTAATATTATCATAATAAAATCATATAAATTAAATTTTGTGTATTGTATGGAAAATACAATTTATTTAAAGATTAAAAAATATATACCAATTTGATGAAAAAAAAAAAAATCTATAATATATCAGAAATATATGTGGTCACAAATATTATCGGACCAATAAAATAGATAAGCGATATGCTATATCCATTATAAATTATTCATTCATGATATTGACCTTAATGTCGATGAAACCCACATGAATCAAACGCATATGCACCGCACATAAGACATAGAGAAGACTTAGAAGATTTCTTTTTTTTCATATTGGATTAGAATCATGATGTAATGTGAAGTCCAGATGATTTCACTATATTGTCACTCATCTTCCCACGCCTTGAGGAATTCGGGTTGTGACATTGATAATGTGGAAGTTTTCACATGATTAGAGTCTATCATAATAAAAATGTTTATATTTTATAAACACCCGAATGGCTATGACAACAATTTCTCTAATATTTTGAAAAAAAACTATTTTTTTGGTGAATTAAAACTTTTAAGTGTGATTTTACTACACTTTAATAATTTATTAGTAAATTCAAGGAGAATTTATTAGTAAATTCAAGGAGATGTTTCCAGTATGTTTTTTACAACATTATATACCTTTACATAGCAATTTCTAAGTGGTGGACAACTCTCGAATGTTCATGTATCTAGTGGAAATTTTACGAAATGTGGTGTAAATATACATGTGGTATATGGTTCTTTTGGGTGTTTAGTATATGCTCATTAAGGGTGTTAAAAATAACACGTAATATATTGCAACCTTTATTTGTGCATGGATTTTCTTTTTGAAGAGGCTTTTATTTATCTAGAAATAAAGTAGAAAATTAACTTGGCATCTAGTTGACCTTAATTTCCTTTTATAATGTTGTGTACCTAACCATTTCCTTCCTTTTACAATGTTTATACCTAATCACAATATCCATAATGTGTAATAAACATTAAATTAACTTGGCATCTAGTTGACCTTAATTTCCTTTTATAATGTTGTGTACCTAACCATTTCCTTCCTTTTACAATGTTTATACCTAATCACAATATCCATAATGTGTAATAAACATTAATTTAGCAAAAAAATCAACTAAAAGTCATGCCTAAGGTGATCACACAAACATAAAAGTCATATTTGAATATATAATCTTCTACTCATTGTTTCATCTTATACACCATACATACACATTAAATAAGTCATATCCTTAGGATCTTGATGGGAGACACTAAAAAGTTTGTAGAAGGAAATCTATATAGTTATTTTATTTCTTATAAATAATTTTCAATAGACTATTAAGATCCACCATGAAGAGACCATTATGAGCATAAAATTTGAAGGTATACAATCCACTCAACTTAATCAATGTAGAAAGGAACATAAGAGCTCTCTAGTTAGTATGGGAGGCGATTTTGCATAAAGATTTCAATCATTATATTCACAAAGGAAATTCTATGTGTGCTCATATTCATAGACTCTCATTGTGCTATGTATTTTACCATAATATTTATATTATAGACACAAACCTTAAAACGAGGATGATAATACTTATAATGAAGGTGTAATGGTGAGAGAATATATATTTGATTTATGACACTTCATATTTACCATTACTCTTGAAATTCCTACCATATTTTTATCTCACTATTTTCCCCACAATCAAATGTTTTTCCCTTAATAGCTTTTATATGACTCTTTGGTATTCTAGTTATTTTAATGAGTTTTTCCAAAGAATAAATTCAAATATTTTACCTTAATATATATTATTATTTCCATATTTGAAGTATATTCATTTTCCATTAAAATTAATTTTGTGTTTTGTGTTTTATATATATATATATATATATATATATATATATATATATATATATATATATAACATGCAATCATATAAATTAGACCATTATATAAAAACATGGTATAACATTCTTTATTTTAGATTTTAAAACCCACTCAAAGTGTGGGAAAAGTTTGGAATGTTGAACATGTACTAAACATTTTCAATGAATGAAGACTCCATCACACCTTCCATATATCTTGTTTAAAGAAGAAACTTGGAAATGAGATGGTAATTCAAATACAAGTTCGAAATGAGATAGTTTCTATAGTATTTATAGGTTGACAAGAACCATCTTCTTTCATGACTAACTATAGGCTACTAATTCAATTAGAAATTATTAGGATAGCCCCTCTCGAATTTGATTGGTATCTACCAACCTCGATTTGGTACGATTCATCAACTCACCTCTCTTGGAGATTCTTTCTTCCTAATGTCTAGGGATTGCTTGCTACTATGCATTTCCTCTCATTTCCTTTATCTTTTTTCCCTTTCCGAATCTTTTGAATGTTAGCTAAAGGTTTATGATAGTACATTCAACATGTACTCTTTCACTTTGATCCTTCTTTTAATGTATATTCCCTTTTAATCAACTTCTTCTTTGATGTTGGCATGGCATTATTCAATGTAGTCAATTCATTCAACTTTGAATATAGAATCTCGTCCATCACCAATCCTAACATACTCAAAATCATCAAAGGTGAATATATCATTGATTTCATTTTCTTTCATTTGAGAAATATATTCATCAATAGATATTTCTTTTTTTCAGGTAAGTTATTCTCTATTTTACTTTAAAATTATCAGTTCATATTTGTTTTTCCTTTAGTAAGAACTAATTATCTATTAGAGCCACTTTAACCAAAACTTTTTAGTTATCTCAAGGATCAATGGATTAAAAAAAATTGTTAACTACAATTTAGTCAACTACCCTTATCATTAACTTGATTAGATACAACCTTGTCATTTAGTAATCGACATATTAGGCAAGTTGATAATTAATGAACAATGTTATAGGTAGTGCATGTCAAGAACAATTACCCTATCATGTAGAATAAGTTGCATTAAAAGAAAACTAGTTTGAATTGTGTCAATTTTCCGTTAGTTTAGATTTTTGATGGCATTGTATATCATAACATATCATCATTTTAGAAACAATAATCACTCATAGAGCATATAAATGACATCATCTAATGGTTACAATCTATCATAAGCATGACTTATTGAAATTGCAAATGGGGATGACATCTTTTCAAATAATTTTTAGAGTAGAGGATCATTAGCTACGAAATTCCAATTGACAATTTGAAAATGTTTGACTTCCATTTAATTCTCAAATTTCATATAAATTCTTCCAAAATATTGTTTAGGTGGATACTTGGATATATCACCTACTTTGTTCATTATTTTCCTTCACCCATAATTTGATTGTTTTCTTTTATTATTTTTTTTTGGACGGGGGTTGTAGACATTACTATTTTTTAGTTCATTTACATATATACATGTATGGAGCCCTATTTTAAAAATTCACATAATTGAATACTTGACAATAATTCCAATTTTTCATTTCTTATCATGTATGTTTAATGTATGATATGGAATAGTGCAAACTAAGCTAATCTTGTAGAAAAGACACTTTCTTTCTACTAACAAATATGACTTAAATCCATTGGAAATTTTTGACATGATTAGAGTCCATCTTAATTAAAATTTTGTAAAAATTCATATGTTTATGAAAACATTTTTTCCAATATTTAAATGGACCAAAAATAAAAATCCCATTGTTTGATCAATTAAAACTTTTACATGAGATTTCACTGGACTCCAATAATTTTGTGAACTCAAGAGGATGTTTTCTACAACATTATATGTCTCTACATAGCATTTTCTAAGTGGTGTACTACTCTCTATTGTTCATGCATTGAGTGATATTCTTACCAAATGTGATGTAAATATACATATGGCTTATGGTTCTTTTGGGTGTTGGCTCTATGTCCACCAAGGGTGTTAACAATGACCCATAATCTATTGCAAACTTTCTTTATTCATGGGTCTTTGTTTTGAAGAGTTTTTTATTTATCTTGAAATAGAGTTAAAAAATAACTTAACATCTATTATTCTCTTATTCAAATTTATCTTAATTTCCATTTATAGTGTTATGTATATTAAGCACAATATCCATAGTGTATAATAAACATTAACTTAACATAAAAGGAAACTAGAAGTCATTCAAATGGTGAAGATACAAACATAAAACTCATATTTGAGTCTATAATATTGCACATATAATTTCATGTTATACACCATATTGACACATTAAATAGGTTTATCCTTAGGATTTTGATGGGAAGGCACTAAAAGGTCTCTAGAAATAAATCTATATAGTTATTTTATTTCTTATAAATAATTTTCAATGGATTACTAGGATCATCCAAGAAAGGACCCTTTGGATTTAATATGAGCATAAAATTTGAAGATATACAACCCACCCAAGTTTGTCAATGTAGAAAGTCAAGGGACATCTAGTCACTACAAGAGGGGATTTGCCATAAGCACTTGAGTCATTAGTATTCATAAAGGAAATTTTATATGTGCTCATAATCATAAACTCTAATTGTGGTATGTTTTTTACCATAATATTTGTATTTTAAAAACAACCCTTAAAACAAGGTTGAAAATACTTATGATAAAGGTTTAATTGTAAGGGAATATAGCTTTGATTTATGATACTTCATATCTACCTTTTCTCTCGAAATTCCATATATGTATATATAATGGTAAGGGAATATAACTTTGATTTATGACACTTCATATCTACCTTTTCTCTAGAAATTCCATATATATATATATATTTCTATTTCATAAAAATGTAAATTTTCTGTTAGACATATGGTATGCTTTCAGATGCAATCATATAAAGCAAAACACTATATAAAAATATGGTAGAACATGCTTTATCCTAGATTTTACAACCCACTCAAGTGCGGGAAAATTTTGGGATGTTGAACATGCACTAAACATTTTCAATAGATGAATATTCCATCACATCTTCCATATCTCTTATTTGAGGAATAAGATTGGAAATGAGATGGTAATTCAAATACATATTCTTACCCACTCAAAGTGTGGGAAAAGTTTGGGATGTTGAACATGCACTAAAAGTGGGAAAAGTTTGGGATGTTGAACATGCACTAAAAATTTTCAATAGATGAATACTCCATCACACCTTCCATATCTCTTGTTTGAGGAATAAGCTTGGAAATGAGATAGTAATTCAAATACATATTCCTATCGTGGATGATAAAGTTAAGTTAATTTTGGACTCTAAAATTTTAGAATGAAGAAATATTTTTTTGTTTTATTTTTTCATAAGTTAAATATAAAAATGATTTAGTTCTTCTAGTTGAGATATTTCCTTTGTGAATAAGTGATTTTAGGTTCTAATCTAGCTATATTTTTCTAAAATAAATTAACTTTGAGAAATCAAAATGAAGACTGGAAAATAAATTTAAATAAGAAATTGTAAGTTATACTTTGCCCACAAATCTAAAAACACATATATGAGTTTTTCATTATAATAATAATCACATTTTTTAGTTTCCAATAGTCTTTTAACATTGGTAAAGGATTTCTAAAATGGAAGACATGTATTATACTTAATCACATGTCCTCAATAGATATTCTAATCTATGTATGTAATCATATAAAGCTCTCACTTTTTTTAATTTCATTAAAAATATTACTTTTAAATTATATATTTATTTTATTTTCATTAAAAAATAAATAACAATTCAATCAATCAAATAAGTTAAAATATTAAAAATATATTTAAACATTTTCACATACTATTTTGATTACTAATATAAGAAAATCTTTACTTTTATTTCTCAAAAATCCTTTCAAATTTTCTCTCACCTTACATTGCCTTGCCTCGAACCGAACCTATGAAAATGCCTCTAACCTGACTTGTGAAATAAAAGACATGAAAAAACAGTATCCCTTTACGCTACAACATTTTTATATCTCCATATTCCCAACTACACATCTAAACCAAGTTCATTTCATTCTACAATATCTCTATTTGCATCTACACTTTCATAATTATTTGAGAAACTGCACATCACTCTTGAGTACAAAATATAAAAACATGTTCGGTAATACATTCCGACATATAATGATCGCATCCTCTTTGGTGTCATAAGAATGATCACATCAATGATTAAGAATATCATAAATTGATGAGAATAAAAGGTATTTTTAATTAACAGTACACTTCTCATTAATCCTTCAATGTTTTTACTAATTTTATGATAGGATGAGAAACATAAGGATTTATTCAATGAGTAATACATGGCTACATTTAAATAAAAAATCATGGTAGAAATAAAGAAAAATTATATGATGAGAAACATAAGGATTTGGTCAATAAACCTAACACTTCACTATATAATATTTTTATAATATAAAAATAGAAAATGTTTTAAAAAAAAATCATGGTAGAAATAAAGAAAAATTATATAATAAGAAAAACGAGAATTTGGTCAATAAACCTGACACTTTGCTACATAACATAAAAATAGAAAATGTTTCATGAAAATAACGCACAGTTATTTATGGATCTCAATTTTTATGTTCAAATTAATATATTTTTTAGTAATGGAAATATGGTGTTTTATATATCTAAAAGATAATGAAAACAAAATATGCCTTCGATTTAAAGATGGGTGAACATGAACTTGATAATAGGAATATTTCATTCTTAGGAGATTGTTGGTTGATGTGTCTAAAAAATAATTTTAAATGTTAATTAATGAATGTAGCAACAAAGGAAAATTATATATCTTACCTAATATATATTTAAGGAAATGTTATAATTTTCATAATTTATTAAGAAATTTTGATGTCTTAATATAATACAATTTTCTAAAAACACTAATATGGATTTTTTATTTTTAATCAAAGTTTTCGATATCTTAATATAAAAGCTATAAAAATTCAATATATGTGAGTTGGTCAACACTTAAAAAAGATGGACTAGTTTTTTCTTAAACAATTTCAAAAGAATCCACATATTATATATACAACTATGTTGGTGTATATTATTTATTACACTCTTTGTAAGAAAGATATATGTGAGTTTGTCAACACTTATAAAAATATGGACTAGTTTTTCTTAAACAATTTGACAAGAAACCACATATTATATGTACAACTATGTTGGTGTATATCATTTATTACACTCTTTGTAAGAAAGATATTTTATTAAAGAGAGAATTGTTTTCAAAATGATATTTTGTAAGTTATGAAAATCAATATCTTATATATGATTTTATATTTGATTTTTCTTTTATCTTAGAAAAATATTATAAACATAATCACTACTTGATGAGGATGAATTATTTGTAGTATTATACTCATTGGAAGCATAAAGGAATTATTATACTTTTACAATGTCTATGGCTATTTAAAAAAAAAAAAAAAATCATAAGAAGAGAGCATGAGTCATCAACATTGGAAGATAGTAGTTTATTAATTTCTCAATATCCATGGCTAAGGTTTTTTCTAAATAATAATACACCTTTGTTATGTTATATGGATTTAGATATTTTAGGGGAAACATATTTTATATACTAAAATATGTACATGATTGAGTTTTTCCTAGTAGATATTTATACATATTATAAAAAATAGGTTGATTTTGTTCACCCTAAAAAGAAGAAACAATTTTTGTATGTCTATTCAAAAATTTAGAAGTTCTAAAATTTATATTCCTTCCACATAAAGGAGGCTAAATAGATTCTTGGTTATGACATGGAATAGATGCTCGAATGCATTTATTATATTTTGGAAACAGGCAATATTCTAGTTAGGAAAGGAGGAAGATATAATGAAGATATTTTTATTAAAAAAAATCACTTCTAGGACATTGAGTCAAACCTTATTTGCAAAGTGAAAAATACTATCTTTTAAAAAAATATCATATAGTGGTGAGCTCATATGCTTATACAAAATTAAAGAGTAAAAATAAGAGGGAAAAATCCTTGAAGGCAATGAAAAATATGAATCTACCATGAAGTAGCACATTTAGAGTGATAAAAGTTGTCACTTTGAACCTCAGGAAGTAGCATATTAAAAGCGGTAAAATTTGTAACCTTGAACCTCATTACATAGGAGAGGTTATAATCAATTCACTTAGAAATATTTTATTTTTTACAAAAATGTTTATTTCTACTTCATCCAGAAGTAGGAAAAATGAAAATAGGGAAAGGGAATATAGTAATCCTATACTTCTTAAAAGAGAGTATTTAGTAAAAAAATGAGTAAGGAGTATCATCCAAATCAAATGATTAGGTAGAACTAATCATGATAAGAATATGAAAATTTTGAGGATTTAGATATATCCCCTTCCAAATAAGTTGACTAATTAAAGACTATTGTAATTGAAATGAGATGGTGTTGTAAAATTTATATACACTTGAGCACGTTTTCAATAATTTGAATAATTATAGTTATGATAATAGATCTAAGTTATGAAAATACTTTAAAATTAATTTAAGGTTAAATGTTTCTAATTTCTTTAAAATGCATAATGTTATAGGGAAGATGTTCAAACATATTATGGGTGTACAAGAAGAAGAGCTTTAAGAGTTGGGGAAAAATGCTTAAATAAGAGATGGTTTCAATCTTAAATATAAAGTTTTACTATGCAAACACTTGAAAATATTCAAAGAGATTTTCTTGAAAAGGCCAACAAAGATAAAGTTACATATGAATTATTGAATATTAGTGAATTAATCTAGTGTTATCCATGTATTGTGGGAGAAAATTGTTAATTTACATGTATCATAAAAATGCACTACCTATTGTAATGGAGCCACCATCATAAGTTGCTCATTTACATGACGATCACTTTTTTACTTTGTCATATCTAAGAGATGAGTGTTTATAAGCAACAAACAAACAACAAAAATCATGATTAAAACATTGAATAACTTAAATATTAAAAACATGAAAGATGATGTTTGAAATGTCACATATTCATTTAAACAAAATTTAATCGTAAATATTGAAATATATATATATATATATATATATATATATATATATATATAAAGAAAAACTCTAATTACCAAAAAAAATATTCATTTACAAAGAAATAACTCGGTATAAAAATAAATCATTCAAAAATATTAATATTTCATAGTTGACTAATATAAAAAATAAATAAATTAATAAGTAACATTTTTAAATAATTTGAAATAAAATAATTATATTAATCACTCAAAAATTTAATTATAAATTAATATCATTTAAAATAAATTAATATCATTTATAATTATACATAGAGAGTCATGTACAATTGAACTAATTATATTGCTATATAGTCAGGCTTACAATTGAACCCATTATATTGCTATATAGTCAGGCTTACATTTGAACCAATTATATTGCTCAAATGACTAAATTCAAAATCACTCAAATTTATTGACCTTAATGCCAACCTACACTCAACCACTTGGCTGTGACTTGAACCGCGCCAACGCATATGTATCCACAAGACGAGAAGAATATCTCAGTGAAAGATTAAAAAAATCAGATAATTTTTTATTAATAATTTTGAACGACGTCATTATAATTATAATTGAATGAAATTTTATGTTTATAATAATCATGGTACTAGTTTGATTTATAATTATCTATTAATATTAATGTTATATGAACATAAAATTAACTACATCATCCATGAAAACCATAATCTCTACTATCTACCATAAATTAAATTTATCTTAAATCATATTAATTTTAACATAAATTTAATATTAATTATACAAAAAAAAAAATTGTATTTAATATAATTAAATTTAATATTATATTATATAAATTTTATTGAACAATAGTTATATCTAATTATAATTAATTTAAAATTTTAATATTAAGAAGAGTCTTTTCTGTAGAAATTATATAGAGGAAAATTTTGTAGATGTGTTTTGAACCAGTTAGTGTAGTTCATCATCAGGACTAGAATTTAGAAAGTTTAATATTACATAGTATCAGAAAATATAATTATTTAATTACACCAAAAGGTGTTTTCTCTGCGAGGTTGGGATGTGTAGGCACTGTTCATCCCATCCAATGGCATACTTTTATTTTTTTCCTCCTCCATTGTGTAAAAATCTAACACATCTCAGGAATTCTCGCATCCTGATCTCTTCGCCAATGAGTTCACGGGTTCAGTTCTCACATGTATAACTTGTCTCTGCACCATCACTTCTTTCGACCTCCATGCTAACTTCCTTAGCAGCTCCATTCCTCTGTCCCTAGGGAAATTATGGTCTTTGCATATACTGGATATTTCTAACACTAGGGTCATGAGAAGCATATCGGGTTCTAATCGGTTTGTTATCGAATCGCTCCATCTTGTACCTCTATTCAAACAAACTCAGTGGCAACATCCCATCCTTGTCTTAGTAGGGAATATGATGTATCTGGGATTTCTTTGTTTGGAGGAAAATAAATTGAATGTAGAGCTCCCAATTTTGATGGGACTTTTGGTCAATCTGCAAAGAGTTTATATGTCAAATAACATGATGAGCAGTCCCATTCCTACTTCTTGAGGTAATCTTCAAAGACTCACTCACCTCTACCTCAACAATAACTGGTTGTTGGGTGCCATTCCCATGCTTATAGGAAATATTTATAAGCTACAGTTTCTTGATCTCCCTCATAAAAATCTACTCAGCTTTCGAATCATATGATTTTTTTGGCATATCATTTTGGAATTACAAAGCTTGAAGACATGGCGGTTCTAGTGGAAGACGTTGTGGCAACTCTCTCCACATTCTTGTTAGAGGTAGCTATTAATGCACTCAACTAATGTCAGACATAATTCTCTATTGTTAACCTTGATAAATTAGTTAATGTAGTTTAAATGTCTTAAATTTGTGCTTAATACCACTCAATTAGTGAATGGAGCTTAAATGTCTTAAATTACTATACTCAACCCAGCTATTTTCCTGACTGGAGCTTAAAAGTTTTGCATTTATATGCTTAACCATGCTAAATGAGTCAGTGGAGCTTAGATGCCTATTATTTCTATGCTTCAACCCTAGTAAATTAGTCAATGGAGCTTAATGCTTCTTCACATATCGTTATATGAAGAAAATTATCAATTGCATTGCATGATATGATTAGTTGCAACTCAATACTTCAATTTATCTACAGAAAAATATTGCATCAGACGATTAGTCAAAACTTAGAAACTTAAATTTATCTGCAAAAAAAAAAAATCCAGGGAAGATGTCCGAGAACTCTTTTCTATCCATTGTTGTTTGAATTATTGTAACTTTAAAGTACATTTGAATGGAAAAATGGCAATGTGCCATATTCATAAGCACGCTTCCAGGGTTATGACATGGTTGACTGGACGACATAAGTAAATTTCTCAAAAAATTAGTTAGAATTTATGCTATTATAAAGAATCGTCATTTTCAGCCATAATAGAGGTAGCTTGTTGTTAGGAAAAAAATGCTCCCAAAGAATGTGTAGAAATTCCTTGTAGATTCAAACTGGAGATTGTAATATGCTAAAACAATTGACTTGAATATACTCTACTCATCAGCGGAAACAATAAACAATCGATGAAATCATGAAGCATATAAGATAAAAGAATTCAATCACACATAACATAATGATTTTCTAGGGAAAGCCACAACTAAAAACTCTTGTTATCTATATTAATTACATTAATAAAAAAATATGAGAAGACTATAATGTTTTGCTCAATCCCGAGCAACCTCTGCACTATCTCTATCTATCTCATTGCTTCCCAGATAAGCTCAAGACAATACTTAGCCAAATTCTTTCTTTCCCAAGTTCTTATTTCCTTGCGTTGTTCCCTTGGGAATTATCTCCTATTTAATTGGAAAATTCCACAATTATGAATTGCACAATCCTCATAGGCCTTACTCTAATTTCATGCACCATTGATTTAATTTAGATGATTTTAAAACTGATAGTACATTATCCCTGAACTCTAATCTCAATTGGGTATTTCTTTGATCTGACATGCATGAGTTAATTATGAGTGAATCTTTAGTTTACTGGTTGATCATTGTAGGAATCACCCCACTATGGTAGGTTACACCCCATTGTTCGATGGGAAGCACCACACTCAACTACAGGTTACACCCCACTACTAGAGGTTACACCTCACTACTGCAAGTTGCACCCCACTACTACAGGATACACCCCACTATTAGACCTCCCACTAATTCCTCCATCATTTGTAACTAGTTTAATTAACTTTAACTCATTTAGACTGAATTAAATAATTACAACTCAAAATAAACTCAACTAGTGCTCCTAATTGAGGAGACACTCTACATGACTCTAATTATAACCACAACTCGAATTAATGGAGCTAAGTCAAATTAACTTAGTTAACTATTACAAGTTGTAATGAGATGTGGAGTTACAATTTTATTCCTAATTTAACTCAAATACAAAATTAAATTATGATTTTATTATTGCATTTTCAACACTCCCTCTCAACAAGAAAGGGATTATCTGCTACCTTGATCCTACCTCTGTGAAACTCGAATTTTCATCTTGACAATGCCTTTTTCAAAATATTTGCATCCTGCTCCTTTGTAGGAATGTACTCCAGCAACATGATTCTCCTATGCAAACAATATCGTAGATGGTGATACCGGATGTCGATATGCTTGGACCGATCATGAAAAATTGGATTCTTAGAGAGTTTGATACAACTTTGATTGTCAAGTAAGTCATTGTAGGATCCATCTACTAACCAAATAACCCAACAAGGATCTTCCTAATCCAGATATCCTCACAAGTTGCTTGATTAGAAGCCATGTAATATGCTTCTACTGAACTGAGTGCAACTGATCTGTGCTTCTTGTTGTACAAATAAACTGTTGTTGACCCAATATTGAAGATTCCCCCTTATGTTCTCGTCTTGTTAGATGGACCCCTGCCCAATCTACATTTTTGATAACTTGAAGCTTCACTCCCTCTGTTTGTTTGTACCAAAGACCAAACTGAGTGGTTTCTCTGAGGTATCTCAACACATGTTTAGCTGCCTTCCAATAGAGTTTAGTTGGATTAACCATCGCTTGACTAAGATGGTTAACTGCAAAACACATGTTCGGTCGAGTGTTCACCAAATACATAAGTGAACCCACAAGCTGTCTATAGATAGTAGCCTCCACGACTTTACCTGAAATAGCATCTTCCTTCCTCCAATTACCTACTAGAGGAGTCTCCATGGGTTTGCTTCTCTCCATGTGGAACTTATTTAGTATCTTGTTCGCATACTTTCCTAAAGAGACAAACAATTCCCCATCTCCTTGCCATACTTCCATACCAAGAAAGTAATGCATGAACCCTAGGTCCTTCATCTTGAATTCTATTGCAAGATCCTCTTTGCAAGATTTTATCAACTTCTCATCACCTTTTAGAATCAAATCATCAACATATAATACTATAATCAACAATTTACCTTGAACCACAATATGGTAAATGTTCACATTTGCTTCACTTTTGGTGAATCCAAACCCAGTGAAATAGTTGTCAATCCTGGTGTAGCAAGCACGGAGCACTTATTTTAGTCCATACAATGCTCGCTTGAGTCCTCACACATGTAACTCTCTATTGAAGGTCTCAAATCCTTCCTACTGCTCAATATACACCTCTTCCTCAATCATATCATTGAGGAATGTTGTCTTCACATCCATCTAATGTATCTTCCATCCCATCTACACTAACATTGCTAAAATAGATGTGATTGAATAGTACCTTGCTACTGGAGAAAATGTCTTGTCAAAATCAATTTCCTTGACCTCAGAGAATCCTCTAGCCAAAAATTTGCCCTTGTTTTTCTCCACACTCCCATCTGATGCTTTCTTTAATTGGTAAATCCATCTAGAACTCACCACTAACTTGTCTGTTGGTCTCGAGATCACTTCCAAAACATTGTTTCTAATAATGGAGTCATACTCCTCAACCATGTCATCAACCCATAATGGTTGTTTCACTTCTTCCTCGAATGAGGATGGGTCAAACTCTACACTCTTGCTCATCAAAGCCATGTAGCTAGTGTACCGCTCTAGTGATATCCTTTGCCTGCCCTGTGATGTGGGTGCTCCCACATTCTCTCTAGCATCATGCATCAATATGTCAGCCTCTATGGTGTGCTTCCTTCCATCTCTAGAAATCTCTACATAAGTGGGTGCTTCCACACTCTCCTCCTCTCATCTACATGTAACTGAAACTCCCTCTCAAGGGAACATATCATGGCCTTTTCTTCATCGAACTTCACATCTTTATGAACCACTGTCATCCTATTGGATGGTAGGTACACCCTATAGTTGTAAGGTGTATCAATGTACCCCACAAATATGACCAACTCAGTTGTTGGCTCTATATTTTTCCATGCATTCTTGGTAACATGACATTAGACTGATGAACCAAAGATCCTGAAGTGTGCCACATCTAGTTTCTTACTTGAATTTTTTTTTTGGTGTACTCATCCTAAGAATTCGATGAGGGCTTATGTTCTAAAAATAAACAATTTTGTTGCATGCTTCAGCCCATAAGAGAAAGGGTAGGCCCTGATTATGTAACGTTGCCCATGCAGCTCCCACAATACCTATGTTCTTCCTTTCAACAACCCCTTTCTACTGTGGGTTATGAGGTGTTAATAAATCTTGTCGAATGCCTTATGATGCATAGAAGTTCTTGAATTCATTCAAAACATATTCTCTACCATTATCGCTTCTAAGAGCTTTAACTTTCCTTCCATAATCTTTCTCTACAAGTTCTTTAAATTCATAAAATTTAGCGAACGTTGATCTTTCTTCTGCAAGAAGAAAATCAAGCACTTATGAGAAAAATCATCAAAAAATATTACATAATACATGTGCTTGGTTGTGGAGGCTTTTGAGAATGGTCCACACACATCTGAGTGAAATCTATCAAGGATCGCTTATGCTCGACTATCTTTATCATGAAAGGAAGCTTTGGTGTACTTCTCGATGTACACCCTTTGCATGTGTCTCTCTGCTCTAGTGTACCCTTAGGAAGTCTTGTAGAAATTTGTTGCATGTTCTTCAAAGCTCTGTGGTGTAAGTGACCCAATCTTCTATGCCACAACTCACCGATGTCTCGGATTTGCACCTTCTCTACTTTTGTGCTCAAAGCAGCGCAATCTTCTACATCCAATTTGTATAGTTTCTTCACCCGAACCTTGATCCGCTTCACCTGTCTTGAGGCTATGTGATGGAGGAAATCATTTCCCTTGCTAAATACCACATCGTAGCCACGATCCTCCAACATGGAAATTGAAACAAAATTCTTCTTCAAACCTGGAACATACATGGCATCTTTTAATGTGAGAGGAGAACCAGACTCCCTTTGAAAGGTAACAGTATCAATGTCAGTTGCGCTATACATCCCGTCATCTCCCATCTCAATGTGCATCTGTAGGTCCTTATCCTCCAAGTTACTGAAGAACTCTTTATTTCTAGTTATATGGAATGAGGCTCCACTATCCAAGTACCACACACTACCCATCATCGATGTCACCATGAAAGCGATGAGGGTGAAATATAGTACGAATTGTGAAGAAAGAGCTTCACCTACCGCTCCTCCTAATGGCTTCTTATCGACTTTATTGTGCGGACACTTTGTGGAAACATTTAAGCTTCGACAAGTATTTCTTCTTTCATCCCTTACTGGAATCTAATTTGAAATGGGATTACTTCCCCTTCCCTATATTTTCCTTTCCAACTAAGGAACATTTCTCCTCATCATCATGCTTGGATGAGGATCCATCTTTGGTGTTCCACCGAATCTATTCTTATACCAAGTCGGACCACAAAAGCTCCCACTCTGGTAGCTTCTCCCTCCCATTAACTAAGTCATGTTAGTTATGCCAGCTCTTGGGAAGGCCTATAAGTGTTAGGCTAATCATATCATCTTCAACAATGGTAACATCGACACTTCCAAGATCATCAGTGACATTGAGTAAACTTGGTCAAGTACTTCGATATTGTGTCTTCCTTCTCCATATTGATCTTTCTGAGCTTTTCCTTCAGAGCCAACTTCCTATGGTCACTGTTGTTTTGAAACAGATCTGTCAAGGCCTTCCATATTGCAAATGGAGTTTCCTTACCATGGAGGTTCAAGGCAATATGATCTCGAACTCCTTTAATCCTTCTCGCATTTTCCGCACACTTTATCCACTCTACCAGATCCTGAGCATCAGAGAGCTTAGGAATATCTTTGTCTATGAATTCTTTAATCTCATTGTCTTCCAACACTTCCTCCATCTTGTCCTTCCAAGAAATATAGTTTTAACGACCCTGAAGGGCATATTCGAGTCTCAATCCATAGAACGACATTCTGTTGGCTCTGAAGTATGATACTGCAAATTCGATTTCTCCTGCAAAAGACAAACGTGTATTCTTCTCTTCTATAATGATTTCAACTCTTATACCACATAGAAGTTCCTTGTAGATTCAAACTGCATATTGTAATATCTTAAAAAAATTGACTTGAATCTACTATACTCATCAGCGAAAACAATAAACGATCGATGAAATCACAAAGCATATGAGAAATAATTCAATCACACATAACACAATCATTTTCTAGGGAAATCCACAACTAAAAACCCTTGTTATCTATATATTTCATTAATCAGAAATATGAGAAGTTTACAATGCTTTTCTAAAGCCCGAGCAACCTTTGCACTATCTCCATCTATCTCATTGTTTCTCAGATAAGCTCAAGACAATACTTAGCCAAATTCTTGCTTGCCCAAGTCTCTATTTATTTGTGGTGTTCCCTTCAGAATTAGCCCCTATTTAATTGGAAAATTCCACAATTATGAATAACACAATCCTCACAGGCCTTCCCCTGATTACATGCACCATCAGTTTAATTTATATAATTTTACAATTGAGAGTACACTGTCTCTGAACTCCAATCTCGACTAGGTCCTTCTCTAATTTGACATACATGAGTTAATTATGAGTGAAACTTCTGTTTATTGGTTGATCACTACAGTAGCACCCCAATACAACATGTTGTGCCCCACTACAATAGCTTCCACCCCACTACTGCAGGTTACACCCCACTATTCAACAAGAAGCACCACAATGTACATCATGTAGTACCACACTCAACTGTAGGTTACACCCTAATATTGCAGGTTACACCCCACTACTACAGGTTACACCCCACTACTGGACCTCCCACTAATTCCTCCATCAGTTGGAAAGAGTTTAACTGACTTTAACTCAATTAGAACAATAATGTCGTAGTTTTGAAAACTGAAAAAGGAGGGGCCGCTGTCATCCTCGACAAAGAGGATTACCATAAGAAGATGTTAGATCATTTGTATAATAGTGGAAGCTATAAAAAGCTTCCCAAGAACCCTCTTAAGAAGATATCTAGGACCGTGGCTCTTGCCATCAAGTCTAGTAACTCCATGAGTTCCCTTTGCCATAAACTCATTGAGAGTAGTCCCATTACTCCAAGGAACTATGGACTTCCGAAGATTCATAAGGAAGGGGCTCCCCTTAGGCCCATTGTAAACACCATTGGTGGTCCAACCTACCTTCTAGCTAAATACCTTGCCTTAAAGCTTAAATCCTTAGTTAGCCTTATGGAGTCCTTCGTCAAAGACTCTGCATGCTTTGTTGAAGAGCTCAAAGGCATAAAGCTTAAACCTGAGGAGATTCTTGTGAGTTTTGATGTAGTCTCCCTTTACACTTGCATCCATATAAAGGAGGCAATGGAGGTTATTAACTATCTCATGGATCCTGATACTGCTCGATTAGTTTAGATCTGTCTCACTTCCACTTTTTTCAGTTTTGAGAGCGAGTTCTTTGAGCAGACTTGTGGTGTCGCCATGGGCTCACCGCTGTCCCCTGTTGTTGCTAATATTTTTATGAAAGATTTTCAATCCAAAGCTTTAGCCTCAGCCCGTCTCCTTCCCAAACTCTAGAAGAGATTTGTAGATGACACTAATGTCATCTGGTCTCATGGCCAAGAGGAGTTGGGTCTCTTCTTCAAATATCTCAACAGTCAATCCTCTGCCATTAAGTTCACCATGGAACAAGAGGTCAATGGTTGCCTCCCTCTTCTTGATATTCTTATTTTGAAGAATATCGACGGTTCCCTCCCCCACTATGTGTTTCAGAAGAAAACTCATACTAAACAATATCTTCATGCTAGTTCCCATCATTTCCCTGCTCAAAAGTTGGGCATTCTCAACACCCTCGCTACTCGTGCCCTGAGAATTTCTAATGAAAATACCTTTGATATATAGAAATCCCATCTTCTTAATGTCTTTGTTGAAAACGGTTATAGCAGACACCTCAGTCATAAAGCTTTCCTTAAAGCCTTCAAGAACTTAGTGGTTAAAAAAGAACCTAAAAATCGAATCCCAAGGATTCATCTACCTTTTATCCAAGGGACCACTGATAAGATTGCTAGGATTCTTAAGAAGCATAACATTCCCTCGACCTTCAGACCCCTTAAAACCATTCATAATTCCCTCCGATCAGCAAAAGATCCTGTCAACCCCAAGGAAATGAAGGGTGTTTATATTATTCCTTGTTCATGTGGGACCCCTACATTGGTGACACTGGATTCTCTATTAATCAAAGGATTAATGAGCACGCAACTGACCTAAAACATGGGAGAACCAAGTCCTCTACACTAGCAGAGCATGCGTAGAAGACTAAACATCATGTTTGTATTGACGAGGCCCGAGTGATTACTAAGGTTGCGTAGTTTCATCACCAGAAATTTAGGGAAGCTATTGAGATTGAAAAAAGGCCAAGTAATCTCAATAGGGACGACGGTTGAAAGATCAGTAGTTGCTGGATCCCTGCCCTATCTTCCTAGTCATCCCCCCCTGCTGTGCACCCCCGCCCTCCCCCCTTGCCCCCTCCCCCATTAATGACTTGAAATAATTTTTTCCCCAATGAAGCTTCTAACTAACCTATCTACTTTCTCCTTATTTCTTAAAAAAATAAATAAAAATTGGTCCTCTTTGAAAATCTCCCTCTTTTTCTTTTCCTTTTATGTATAAGATTGCCCTTGTCTTAACTAACTGAATGGGTTAATATTACCCATTTTAAGATTATTATCTAGATTTAGGTAGTAATTTTTAGTTCTCTTTAGATAGCTTAACTAATAAATTTATATTAAGAAGTTTCCCAAAACCATTAATGATAAAAATATTACTATTACAATATTATAATAATAATTTACTAATATTTAGTATTATTATTTTTTAAGGATAATATTAAATTTATACTATTAATATACAACATATGATTTGTTATTATAGTCCAAAATTTTTATATTTAAAATAAAACTCAATAACAACCAAAAAGTATTAAATGACATTATAAAATATTAATATTATACACTAATAGATTGATAATATTATTATAATTAAGATTGTCCTTGTCATAACTAACTAAATAGGTTAATATTACCCATTATAAGATTATTATTTAGATTTAGGTAGTAAGTTTTAGTTCTCTTTAGATAGCTTAACTAATAAATTTATATTAAGAAGTTTCCCAAAACCATTATGATAAAAATATTACTTTTATTATAATATTATATTAATAATTTAATAATATTTAGTATTATTATTTTTAAGGATAATATTAAATCCATACTATTAATATATAACATATGGCTCAAATTTTATAAAACTCAATAACAACCAAAAAGTATTAAATGAAATTATAAAATATTAATATTATACACTAATACATTGATAATATTATGATAATTAAATAATTTAACCAACCAAATTTAATCGTTTCTAAATCAATTATAGTTTTTGCCCAGTTGAGTCTAATTTAGTCGTTTTTCTAGTCAAACCTAACTGTTGGAAGATCTGCCATCCCCATTTAACATGTAGCCATGATCTGGTTTTTTCGACTTGTCCTGACAATGAACCACACTCGTCGGTTCGAAACGCGACGACAAAAAATTTTCTGATGTGATTTTTCTGAAAATATTTCTATAAACTCAGATTATGGATCACATAAGCTTAAATTCGAATAGACTTAATTAAATAATTACAACTCAAAATAAACTCAACTAGTGCTCCTAATTGTAGGAGACACTCTACATGACTCTAGTTAGACCCACAACTCGAATTAACTGAGCTAACTAATTCAAATTAACTTGTTAACTATTAAAAGTTGTCATGAGATGTGGAGTTACAATTTTATTTCTAATTTAATTCCAGGACAAAATTAAATTAAGATTTTCTTGTTTCATGTTCGACATAATCCAAACTAGACTATGTTAGATTAAGAAGCACAAAAAAAAGGAATATTAATGCTTCTTGTCTTTATTCTCCATATATTTTTCAATTTTGTCCCTCTAAGATACATTTTCTAAGCGATGGAGGAGAATAGCAATGGGAATATCCACATCGTTGGGATAAGGAGGGTTGGTATGGATGGTGCAGATGAGAATGTAGGTCATCATATAGGTTCAAGGGAGGGCATACAATAACATTGTAGGACAGTATGACCACAACAGGATTAACAAGTGGTTTCTTTAGTGGCTTAATGTCCAAGTTTGTAGGTTCTCACATTGATAGGGGAGCGTAGTGGAGGAGAGAAGGGTTTGGGTGCTAGAGAATACCTGTAGCTGCACTATCTAGAGACAATTGCACTGGGTTTAATTCAAGTGTATGGCCGCATGATTTTTGTGGATTAATTTGTTAATTCAAATGGGAATGTGGAGTTTGCAAGGCATATTATTGGTATTTGTGGACATTCTCGACTTTTTGGGTTTGATAACATGTATTGGCATCATAGCCACTCTAGGAATGTTATGTCTACTTATTCATTTTCTGAGAATTTTCACAAGTACTTTCCCATGGCACTAGGAGAAACACTTATGGTGGGAAAGGGACGTGTAATGAAACGAGGGAGGATGAAAAATTAATGTTATAAATTCAAATTTATTGATTATTTTATTGCATGTTAATGAGATAAAATTATAAAATATTGATATTTTTGTATATTTGATATATTATGTTTTTCAATTTCTATCAAAATAATTATTATGTCCTTGGGAACGTTTTGTGAAGGTCACTTCTAGCAATTACTCATTCATCACTTCTGGAAATTCTTTATTCAATTGGTGAGAAATTTCCGCCCACGACACTAGTAAAAACATTATGGGCGGGGAAAGGACTTTGCAAAAGGATGTAAGATTAACATTATAAATTCAAATTTATTAATAAATTTTATTTGAATAATAAATCTTATTAGTCCCTGCCATCTGGCAATGGCCAGGGACTATAGTAATCAGTTAGCGATGCTAAGTAATTAATTTAACCTGCTTATTATTACTCTGATCACTTATAACCAAAATTTTTAATCGCATATCGTTTCACCATATTATTTGGCCTCTTCCCGAGGCAGAGAGGCCAAAAGCATATTATATGATCTTATTTGGAAATCTATTTCGGAAACATGTTTCACTGTGTAAACTAATGCTAGCATTAGTTTCACAGTTTAACAGATATTAAATGCTATGCTATAATGGATATAAGCTAGAGCAAGTTCGCTATGCTATAATGGATATAAGCTAAAGCAAGTTCTCGGTTACAGGTGGTGCATGCATGTTGTTGAGGTGCCAATGGTTGAAGTTGGCAGCTGGTGCATGCCATGGGTGGTGCATGTTGTTATCAGGTGTCGAGCTTACGGGCGGTGATGGCATCTTGATAACAGGACAACTTCCGACTTGCGTGGGAGTTGATTAACAAGAACCGCTTCTGTGGTGCCTGCAAGTTGATGGCAAGCTGATGCAACCGCTTCTGTGGTGCTTGCAAGTTGATGGCAAGTTGATGCATGGTAGTTGATGGCTTTGCATGCAAGTTGATGGCAGATTGCAGCAGCTAATAAATGTCACAAAAAAGCTCTGGTAGATTCCAGATTCTAATTAGAAAATCTATTGCATACTTATCTTTGTAAAATTTGTAAGTTTGTTGTAATCTTTGTTGCAGTCTTTGTTGTAGGCTCTTTTTTTCAGAGGCATTCTTTTGTTGCTGGAGGCATTGTTGCAAGCTTCAGCACCCCTATCTTTGTTGCAGGCTCTTTTTTGCAGGCTTCTTTTCGCAGAGGCATTCTTTTCCTATATTTGTTGCAGGCTCTTTTTTGCAGGCTTCTTTTCGCAGAGGAATTCTTTTGTTGCTGGAGGCATTGAGTTATCACAATCAAGGTATGCTCATCTTTTTTATATATAAATTATATATAAAAGATAATATTATAAGCTAGTGATTCATGAAGAGTAATACCTGGAAGAACAATTCCATCTTCTGTCCTTTTCCTTTTTTCTCATAGTGGTCAGCAAACCAAAATCAAAGCTTCCAATTCAATCTTACATTGTTCCGGCAACTCTGGTGTTGATGTGAGTTTTCTTGTTATCGAATAGCCTAGCCAACCCAAAATCTGTGATCTTAGGGTTCAGAGAGTCATCCATCAGAATGTTACTGGCTTTGATATCTCGATGAATTATTATTTTAAAACAATTAAAATATATTGAAAAAAACACAACTCTTTGCCCAGAAAAGCGTAAAATAAAAACAAACTTAATCGATACCCAATACCCAATCTGATTGCTTTTTCTATCATAACCCTGGTCGACATCGTCATTTTGTAGTGTATCTAAATTTTTTAAAATAAATTTCGTTTGTCAAGATTGTGATGGGTCAGCTTGTAGGGTTTAGGTTCACAATACCTCACCCGCGACCTTTTCTCGAACCGACTTCACTTAAAATACATAGAACTAAAATAAAATAAAAATAAAATTTGAGGTTATAATAAATCTAAAATAAATTCTGAAATGGAAAGGTTATAAAAATTAAATTGTAAAAATTGAAGTCACTTTTAGTCTAACGATCTGGGCTGCGAAGAAACTGCGTGGAACCCACGCCAACTTGTTGTGTGATGGTACGTGGGTCAAACTTGGGTTAAGAGTAGAACCCAGCAGTCGAATTCCCCATGTCCCCATGTATATCTGAAGAATAATCCATTATGAAAGCATAATTAATCAGAGCTGAGCTTTTGGCTCGATGAATTATCCGAGTACTTGCCTCCTCGTGAAGGTAAGTGAGTCCACGTGCAGTGCCAATACAAATATTGTATCGGGTAGGCCAATCCAGTTTTACGTGAGGTTCCTTACTACCTGCAACATACAAGACGCCAGCGTATTTGTTGCTATGTGGTGAATGAGCAGAAAATGAAAATTTTCAATTCAGAGTAACTGATGCACTTACCTAATAAAGCTTGATCGAGACTCTTGTTCTCCAAGTACTCAAAGACCAAGAGCGGATCATCTGCTTCTAGAAAACATCCATGCAACTTTACAAGGCTCCTATTCCGCAGTTCAGATATTACAACAACTTCATTTATGAACTCGCGTTTCCCTTGTCTAGATTCAGAAGGGAGTAGCTTCACTGCCACCATTTCACCATCTGAAAGAGTGCCCTATTTAGAATGACAGTAGTCAGAGTAATTTAAGAGAAAACACAAACAATACAGAATGACAGAGGCATAATGAACATCGAATAATGAATCACAAACTGTGAACTGTTAATCGTAAAGTGTGAATTATAACGTGTCAACTAATAAAAATTTACAAATAGCTAAAATCTCCATTTTTTTATACCAATGGAATCCAAAAAACACTATTATACCAATGTCAATGCTCCGATTGCTTTCTGGATAAGAAAATTTACAAATTTTACATGCGATAGACCGCCTGTTGCCAATGGGTAAACAAAAGAGACATCGAATACACATTTCTTCATAAGCTGCAGAATAAACATTTCTTCATAAGCTGCAGAATACACATTTCAATTTAGTATTTGCTCTTTGTACCCAGACCGAACTTGAGACTAGGGATAACAACTAAAAATATTAATATCTGGTGGAAATGTCAGTAATATCTGGTGGAAATGTCAAAAATCAAATACAGTATGGGGAACTTGCAGATTAATTAGAGCAGTGTTGTGTCGTCCATGGAAGTCTTACTTTACGAGCTACCTTTGCTTCTGTCCCAACGTCTGTAACCTCTGTGGTGGCCTTGCTCTGCTTCTGGAAATTACTGCATCTGGTGGAACTACTCGCCTTAATTCCCTAATTTAGCTTCTTTGGCTGGATTTGTTTTGCCAAGCAAAAATTCACAGGTTCAAACCCCAGGCGCCCCTGGAAAGACCATTTAAACTGCGACTATTTTTCTATTTAATTCTATCTATTTATCGCTAGCGCACACAAACCAGGCAGAATGAAATAACCAGAAGGATGATTGATGCTCTCATCTGCGAAGTCTGTCTATTTATCGCTAGCACACACAAACCAGGCAGAATGAAATAACCAGAAGGATGATTGATGCTCTCATCTGCGGATAAGTATAGCGTTTAATTTTCTTGCTCTCCTTCGGGCTTAGCGAGAAATCTTTCTGCCAGGCCGGATGACATTTGAAAGAAATCTGGATCAAGAGGTCAATCGCGACCGAAGACAGATGTTTTGGGCTGTTAAAATAAAGTTGCGAGCATGCAAGCCACGTGTTATGGCTCTACCTCTGGCCTAACATCCTTTCCAATGGAGAGTCGACCATAAAATATTTGCATGCAGAATATACGAGACGTGGCTACGTTCCCATTCAACCTATAAGGCCCCTATGTTTATGTAACTAGAGCTATACTTGTTTTTTCATCTTCACCATATTTTATCCATCTAGAGTGGTTACCAAGTGATAAATTTGCACATCCATCCATAAAAATAACCATGTAAAACGAATTTGAATAAGAAATCATTCAACATAATTGTGTCGAGATATTATTGATTAGCGCAGCCGTGTCAAAATGTAGAAGTTGTTATTAAATTATAAAAGGAACTCGGTTCTTTGTTTGCAATATATAATATCACATATGAAAATTATTATAAAAAACATAAACCTTGCATGTTCTTATGCTGGCGAACAAAGCGCTGCTACTCATTGGACAGCTCAGTAAGCAGTGTAGAATCGGGTACGTGATAGCGCAGGCCGAGATGAGCCGAGCACGCAGCTACCCTTGCATACAGGGCTATAGGTGCTCTGCACTCTGGAGGTTGATTCGTTGGAGTCGTTAGGCTATATTCTCGGAAGCTAAATGGGCTATGGAAGGCAAGCCAGCTGAAGAAGTCAAGCCTGCAGAGCAATCACAAATAATACGAAGAAAATCTTTTGGGAAAGGCTGGATCAAGTGGTAGCGATATGTGGAAACTATAGCAATCACTATGAAAAACTATGCGAAAAGGACTAACACGAAGCCAACTAACAAGAACTACACGAGCTAACTAATATAATACCAAAGAATGAATGAATTAGCTAACAGGAATGGTTTACTTAATGATGAACGAAGAACATGGGCTATATTCTCGGAAGCTTGCCAGGCTATAGGGAATAGTGGAACCAATAGAACTCACTATGTGAACTAAGCAAACTATGCCCACTCAACTAACGAAGCTAACAACTCGATCAATAAGCTAAATTGAGGCCAATGCCACTACGAAATAGGCTATATTCTCGGAAGCTAAATGGGCTAGATAGAGTGGTTAGTTTTGGTTAGTGGAAAAAACTATGCGAACTATGTGCAGGGACTAGCTGCGATGCAACCTCTCTTGTTTGGAGGATGAAACATCGAATGAAAAAGTGCTAAACAATCAACATATTCACATAATTAAGCCCAGTAAATTACTTATCAGAATCTATTTCTGATACTCACATTCATTGATAGATAACCTGAACTTTTACTAAACTATTTATATTTGTTTTAGTTTTTATAAAAAAGTGTATTCAATCAATTATTAAATATATTTAATTATTATTATAATTAACACATATGTAAGTTCATAATCATAACCATTGATGTCAATAATTAAAGGTTGATATTCCAAAAAAAATAATGAAGAAAATAATATATAATTAATAATTCATTTATAAAAAGCAAATGATAATCATAAATTACAAGAAAAAATTTAAGAACATTTACAAGTTGTTTTTGTTGTTTTTTAATTTGATAAATACTCTGGGAAATTAATTATGAGCTTCATGTTATAAGCATAGAGTATAATATTTTCTTAATTTGATTAGAGTCGAAGGTGGCATTTGCAATAAGATCAAAAAAAACTTACATTTAAAAAAAAAAGTTAATTTGGTCGGTTTTTGTTTTGTTTTTAATAACAAGAAAGACCATGGTGGAATGAAAACTCCACTTCTTGGGTCTAACTAACCATTGTCCCAATAGACTTACTGTTATTGAAAAGAACATATCACATTCGGAACCAAGTGATGGAGCCAAAAATATGTACTTAAATTATTCTATTTGAAAAATAGAATTTATTTACTTACTTTTTATATGAAAATATTTAGGGCAAGCAAGAATATGTACAATTAATAATGTATTTTTTACAATTTTAAATTTTTATATATATATATATATATATATATATATATATATATATATATAATAATAAAATAATTTTTACCAATAATATATATGTGTGTATGTGTGTGTATGTGTGGTTGACATAATAATAGAATATATGTTTTTTTTAAGCTGGGAATATGGGAGTTGGTATAAGTAGATTGGATACATGTTAGAAAATGTGCATTTACTTTAAGTTAAAAAAAGCATATTTAAAAAGGGCAAAAACTAAAATTTAGATTATAATAAAATAAAATAATATGAATGTATAGTTATGATTATGTATCTCATGTAGAAAAAGAAGTCGTACAACAAGGAAGCTAAGAGGTTCCTCAAAATTACTTCTAAGGTCATCCAAAACCCCACCTATGGGTCAAGGGAGGTTGGCATAACATTTAAACGTCATGTTTTTTCATTTCAACGGCCATAGATTATATTTTAGATATTTTGGAGGTATTTTGGGAAACCCCAGGAAGATTTGTTGCATGTAGCTCTTGTTTTGAATATGATTACACCGTCTTTGGTGAGTGAGGGGAAATTGTGCATTCAATGTTCAACAAATTCATATTTTTGTACTTTATAAGAAGATGCAGAAATCTATATTTCTACATTTTTATTGAGCATTAATATACTTGTATTCAAGGTTTTTTTTTTAGATATTAATTTATATATTTAATCTTCGTTTCTCTAAACTGTATAACTTGGAATAAGAAATATTGTCAATAAAAGGAAGAAATGATCTACCCTTTCAGATCACTTTAATTGAGTGAGTGCCTCATTTCTTACTTGTTAAAGATGATGAATCATTTGTGGATTTAAAATGAGCCATATCAACCAATATTTCAATCCATTTTCAAAGGACTATAGCCTATAAATGACATATTCATCCAAAAAACTTTTCACAAGTACTTTTACAACATTCATCGATACAACGATTCTATCTTTAATCCAATTTTTGCCCATCTTCACAACATCTTAGTGATATAAGTTCTTTCTCCCAAATGCCAATGATATCTTTAGCTCATAGATACCTCATAGTTTCAAAAATTATTTCATGCCTTTAAAAAAACTCAAAGAAATTGAACTCCTCTTCTATGTACCTTGTGCCTGCAAAGATTTCCATTGTTCTGGGGCATTTCTTTTAGTGTAACTTTATTCTTAAATTTAACCTCATGTTACATTCTTTAGAAGATATATATAAATTCAAATTTCAATTGTGTTTCATTATCCATATATTTCACTTGATTATCGCCTTCCATATTCCCCACTTCTCCTATTGGCATTCCTTGCACCTCTAGGTGCAATTGCTAGTTAAATTTATCATAATGAAATCATATAGAATTTAATTTTCAATATCACCTAAGCTTTTTGTTTAGGAATAAAATAATATATACAAATTTAAGTACAAATATGGACAAATATTTTTCATATATATATAGTATTGGACCAATAATATTTTTCCATATCCATTCGTTCAAATATATTGACCTCAGTGGCAACTACTTGGCATGAGTATAATGTAAGTAAACTGCATAAATGAATCAATGGCAGATGCATTAGCGCATAAGTCGTACATACAGAGGACTTCAATGAAAATATTTTTGAGTTTTTTCATGCGAACGAAAAAACCAACTTAGAATCATGATGTGAAGTTCCCAAGTGATTTCACTATACTTTTACCACACATCTTCTCCATGCCTTGCAAACTCTATCGTGTTTTAACTATAAAGCTTTCTTGCACAAAATAAAAGGGAATTTTACTCTAGTACTAGTAACTTATCAAAGATTCAAACCACCAACCTACCATATACATACATGCATGACCATCCATCAATAACAACATTAGTAATTCAACTTAAAATACATAAAATTTAGATGGGTTCATGTTATCAAACAATGAGAAAAAACAATTGTTTTTTCTTGTGCGTTTTGAGACAACTTAAAAAAGTAAAGTTGAACTATTATTGTTTCAAGTATTGTTATTGGGAATGTAAACATCCAATCAACAATCCAAATTGTTGTCTAATGGTTATAGTGTCTCACAAAACTCATTGTTGTAGACAAGCACGTGAGTAAACTCCATAATGGAAAACTTGATTGCATTCATGATGAGAATTTCATTTATACAAATGTAAGGTAGGTTCAATATAAAATTATCTCGATAACTTAATAATGGAAAAATAAAAAATAAAAACCAATTAATATTTTACAAACATAATCCTAAAGGATTAGTAAACATTCCCCCCTTAATCCGAGGGACATCTAACATGCCAAGTAACATTCTGAACTTTTCAAACCTTTCACATCCCAATGCTTTGGTAAATATATTTGTGATTTGCTCTAAAGTAGGACAGTGTGTCAGACGACGACTTTGGCCTCAATGTAATATCGAATCAAGTGATATTTTGTATAAATATGCTTGCTTTGATCATGAAACTTGGGATTATTGGCCAATTGAATTGCAAAAAAATTGTCAACAAATAGAGGATTTGAAGCCTTTTGTTTCTCCTGCAAATATTCAAGTATTTTTTGAAGCCAAATAATTTATTTTATAGCTTGAGATATTGCAATATATTTGGCTTCAGTGGTAGAATTGAAAGGAATGGATTGCTTGTTGATTTCCAATTGATAGTTGTTGATCCAAGATTCATCAAATAACCAAAAATAGAGACCCCATTCTCCTTATCTCCATCAAAATCTAAATAACCAATAATATAGAAATCTGCAACTTTGGAATATTTTATGCCATATGTTTGAATTCCTTTTAAATATTGAATACTCGTTTTGTTGCAATCTAATGACCTTCACATGGTTGATGCGTGAACCCGGAAAGTATCCCTACAACAAAAGTTATGTCAAGACAAGTAGTAGTCAAAAAATTCAAGCTTCCAACAAGTTTCCTATACTTTGTTGGATCTTCATGTGTACTTCCTTTAGTGGAATTAAGATTAAAATTTTGCTCCATTGGAGTAGAAACAGGGTTACAATCTGGCATTCCAAATCTATTCAATAGTTGTTCAATATACTTCTTCTGAGACATGAAAACACATTTAGGTTTCTAATCAAATTAAATCCATAAATAATAATGCAATAAACCCAAATCTGCCATGTCAAAAACTTTCAATAATTCTCTTTTAACGGACACTATATAGTCATCATTTCATGTAATCATCAAATCATCTACATAGACAACCAATTATACAACCAACTCTCCAACCTTCTTAATAAAAAGAGTTGCATCATCCAGATAAAATAAATTATTATTCAACTTGAGAAGGTGTTCAGTTAGTTTTTATTACCATGCACGAGATGCTTGTTTCAGTCCATACAAAGCTTTCATTAATTTACATACTTTATGCCCTTTTCCTTTGACAGCAAAACCTTCTGGTTGAAACATATAAATATCTTCCTTCAAATCACCATTCAAAAACATTGTTTTTACATCCATATGATGTATCTTCCACCATTTTTGAGCTGCAAGAAAAAAAAAAAGTTCTAATTGTGCCCCATTTCTCTATAGGAGAAAATGTCTCTATGTAATGAACACCTTCCTTTTGAATGTATCCTTTTGCTACAAGTCTTACCTTGCATTTATCAAGTGAACCATATGCCTTATACTTGATCTTATATACCCATTTGAACCAATATGTTTGATGTCAGCGGGAGGATCCACTAACCTCCACGTTCCATTTTTAATGAGGGCATCATACTTCTTTTTCATCGCATCCTTCCAATCATCACAATGAGCCTTCTTCAAAAGGATTGGGTTCATTAATTGTAGAAAAATTAAACTCATAATCATGAGAAACGTTACCTGAACTTGAAGTAACATCACCTTTAGAATAAATTCAAATTTCAAAATCACCAGACTTGCTTGGAAATTTCTAAACACAGGTGGATCTTCTTGAAAGTTGTTAAAGTGGCTCTAATGGTTGCTCATCCTGAAGTACATGTTCTTTAGGAACTCTTTATGACCTTGCAAAAACAACACTATCCTCCAAATTTTCTTCAGCGAAAACATTCTCATGAGTCAAAGATGGAAAAAACACAGACTAATCCAGAATGAGAAACCCCCCTTCAATATGTGGAACATCATTATCAGATTCAAAATAAAACTTTTTGGATGCAAATTTCTCCAAATGAGTCAGTTGTCTATCAACATTAGAATCATCTTTATCACATCAAGAAAAATAACATCTCTAGAAAGAATTAACTTCTTATTTTCTTTATCATATAACTTGTAAGATTTTGAAGTATTATAATATCCCAAAAGTATGAATTTTTTACTTCTGACACCTAATTTATTTCTATGCTGCATAGGAATTAAAGCTAACATGTAGATCCAAAAACTTTGAAATGCTGAGCATTAGGAATTTTATTGTACCAAATTTCATAAGGAGTTTTATTATTGATAACTGAAGAAGGAAAACAATTTCTAATATAAGTTGTACAAAGAACTACTTCTCCCCAAAGCATCAACATTACATTTTTTTTAAAACGTCATGGATCTAACCATATTAATGAGTGTCCTATTCATATGTTTTGCAACACCATTCTATTGTGGGTTATAAGGTATTGTAGTTTGATGTTTGATGTCATTGTCCTTCGAATATTGTTCAAAATCATTAGAAGTATATTCACCACCATTATCAGTTCCGAGAATGCCAATATTTAGTTGAGTTTCATTTTTGATCATCGAATGAAAAGTTTTAAAATTTCCAAATACTTGTGACTTATCTTTCAACAAATACATCGAACACATTCTTGAATAATCATCAATAAATGTCAACATATATTTATCACCATTTGCAATTGCAATAAGCATGGATCCACATAAATTTGAATCTATGAGACCTGATTTTCTTGAAGCTCTAGAAGAAGAACTATGAAAAGGTTACTTAGAATGTTTCCCCAAAGTACAAGCATCACATGGTGTAAGATTTCTTGGAATTATAGGCAATCCTTTTATACCTTGTTGTCTCATAATTTTGATACTATCATTGTTAATGTAACCAAAACTAGCATGCCATAATAAACTGGAAGATAGAGGATCACTTTGTTGTTCTAAAAGAGAATTATTATCATGAGAATTTATATTAGATGATGTGTCATGCAGTTTTAAAAGTGTATCTTTTTCAACACTAGTCATAATGAATGCGTGATCAGATTCTCTACGTATCTCAATAATGTCATCGAAGATATGCGTGGAGTGCCATTGATATCAAATATGTATAAGAGACATTAAATTTCTTTGAAATTGTGGAATATAAAGGACATCCTGTAGAACATAATCTGCAAGTTTTGTTATCTTTAAAGTAATAGATCTAATTTCTAAAGGTTTAATTTGAGATTTGTCAGCAAAATATACTACTCCATCAACTTAGTCACTGAATGTTTCAAAAAAATCTCTCTTAAAAGCCATATGACATGTAGCTCTTGAATCCAAAATCCAATTATCTTGCCATGAAGAAAATGTAGTACTAAAAACATCATTAATGTTAAAATTTCAATGAGCAAAAATATAACAAGCAGCTTTAGATGATTTTTCTTTATCTGGTGGTGGTTGTTCTTTCTTCACACTAAATTGTTCCCCCCTTTCATTGATCTTATCCCAATGAGTTCTGCAATTAATGGAAGTATGACCTACTCTTCCACATCTATAACATTTGAATTTTTTTTTTTTTGAAAATTATGTTGTTGTTTTTCACCTTGCTACTTATCCCCTTCATTATTATTGCCCCCCCCCCTCTAAAACTTATTCTACCACGACCTCTAGTACTTTTACCACCTATAGAAGATTCTCCATGCGACTTTTGGTCTTTTTGTGCAAGGCACAAAGTTTCTATGCTAGAATTTGGTGAAGGCCCTTTCTTTCCAAAGGTCTTTTCTCTTTCAACAATTTTACTCACTAATTGTTCAAATGTAATATCTTTTAATTGTCCACTAGCTTGGAGAGATTCTGTTATGAAACCAACTCACAAAAAGATAGAAAAGAGAGATCAAAGCCTTAGAATTCAGCCTCTTCGAGGGGGCAACCTCCTTTACATTACACAAATGAGAAATTCTTGGATGACACAAATGAAAAGATCTCCTTTCTATATATAGGAGTCTAAGGGGTCATAACATAATCAGAGCCGACATAACAATAATAATGTAAGGGCACAATAATAACAATAATGGGCTTCTATGGGGCACAATAGTAACAATATGGGCACTAAATGGGTACATCAATATAATAAGTGGGTTGTACTAATAACAATAAGGGGTTACACTAGTAATATAGGGGCCTAACATGCCCCTCTCCTTCAAAAAGCATTGTTCTCAACGCTTGAGTAGTTCTTGACGCTTCTGTATAAAATTCTTGTCCTCACATGTGGAATCTTCAGTGGGTAAGTTCTTCCACTTGATGAGATACTCTGAAATTGATCGATTTCATAGCTTTTGGGTTCTTGTTTCTGTGACTGCTCCAGGTTCCAATATGATTTTTCCTTCCTCTTCAATTTCTGGCAATATTGTTTGAATTGGGATCTTTTACAACTTTTGAATAAGTGGCCATACTTCTTCGTCCTTCTTCCATTCCTCCCTTGCTTCGTTTATCCAATCTGGTTGGATAATAGAAATAGCACAACACAATGCTTCCACATCCTCATCCTTGAAGAGTCTTCCCATTCGGTAAGGTCGCCATTTTTTAAGTGCATGTAGTATTGCCAACATTTCCTTCTCATAAATAGCTTGCTTGAGATCAGTAGCAATAAAAATACCCAATCACATACATCAAAACATTTTTCACTACGATGTTGATCTACCTGTTGTTTCGTTTGATTTTTCACCGAAGTGGCGTTATCTTTTAAAATTTGGAGAACTTGTTGTTGATGCTCGATGTGATCTTTCACTGCTTGAACCTTTTTCTTCTTGATATGTCCTTCTATCTTTAGAGTTTGAGGAGTGGTAATTTCTTCCAATCCTTTACAAGATATGGTGGGATTCATGTCTTGATGCTCGATGTGATCTTTCACTTCTTGAACATTTTTCTTCTTGATATGTCCTTCTATTTTGATAGTTTGAGGAGTGGTAATTTTGACCAATGAATTACAAGATATGGTTGGATTCATTTCTTCTTTCTCGATGTGATCTTTCACTTCTTGCACCTTTTTCTTCTTGATATGTCCTTCTATCTTGAGAGTTTGAGTGGTAATTCTTGCCAATGCTTTACAAGATATGGTCTGATTCATTTCTTCTTTCTCTGGGGTGGGGTCCTGGCATATATCTTTTTCTTTTGATGTTTCTTGATGCTTTTCTTCCTCCTCTTCATATGCTATGTAAAATAATTTCTTCTCAGTACACTTATGACCTTTAGTGCATTTGCTATCACAATTGTAACAAAGCCCTTTTTCTCTTTTTTCTTCCAATTGTTGTGGTGTAACCCTTGTAGGTTGTGGAAGGCTAGGAGAAAAAACACTTCCATCTTTATAGTTGTGAGGGGTATACTTCCTGGTTTCCATAATTTTTCTTTCCATTATGTCACAAAGCCCTTTTACTCTTTCCAATTGTTGTGGTGTTGCTCTAAAGAAGGTGTTTATCTTTGTATCCTCATAATGTGCTATTATTTTCTCTGTGAAGATTGACCACGTAACAAGTTGTTTACGAGAACAAAGCCCTTCATACCATAATAATTGATCCAGTTCTAAATATGAAGATGCAATACATACCTTTTGTAACAGTGGTACACCATGTAGATCAAAATATTGCTCCATTTGAAGTATCCAATTTAACGGATCCTTGCCATCAAACTTCCTCATCTTGTTTTTTCTTGATTTTAGGAGCTCGATCTTGAAACGACTGTAACTCTGTACTTTCGGATCTTTAAGTTCTGAAATTGCGACCTGTAGTAGCCCTCTGTGTCCTCTTTCCAATGCCTCCAGTATGATCCAAATTGGATTCTCCAAGAAAGAGTTATGCACAATCTCCCAAGATGACCTGATTATAGACCTTTCCAGAAGAGCAAAATTGTATGAAGTGCCACGTGTCACTGTTTCGACCTTTTTCTTTAAAAATATCTACAAGAAACTACAGTCTGTCCTCTTTCTATACCTTCTTACGAAATTTCAATATGATACTCAAAGAGAAATTTATGACGATTTTCCCCAGGTCACCTGTTTGGAATGTAATTCAGGAGTCTACAAAAAGAC
The DNA here is from genome assembly GCA_031772625.1 of Pinus tabuliformis. Lineage (NCBI taxonomy): Eukaryota > Viridiplantae > Streptophyta > Pinopsida > Pinales > Pinaceae > Pinus > Pinus tabuliformis. The sequence goes on from CM062816.1 coordinate 1,468,197,831, forward strand.
CAACTTCCTCAGATCATATCTCCGCAAATATAGTGCGAAAAGCTCTGAAATTCAGACCCGAGGTTCAGTGTGACTTATTCTCAAATGGCTTTTTTTTTAGCTTCTGAAACTTCGCAAAAAAAAAGTTATACCGAAAATGCCATGATGACCTCTTTGGAGTAGCGAAACCCTAGAATCCAAAGTTCTGATACCAAATGTTATGAAACTAGCTCACAAAAAGATAGAAAAGAGAGATCAAAGCCTTAGAATTCAGCCTCTTCGAGGGGCCAACCTCCTTTACATTACACAAATGAGCAATTCTTGAATGATACAAATGAAAAGATCTACTTTCTATATATAAGAGTCTAAGGGGTCATAACATAATCAGAGCCGACATAACAATAATAATATAAGGGCACAATAATAACAATAGTGGGCTTCTATGGGTCACAATAGTAACAATATGGGCACTACATGGGTACATCAATATAATAAGTGGGTTGTACTAATAACAATAAGGGGTTACACTAGTAGTATAGGAGCCTAACAGATTCCAAGTACTGTGAATAGACAAGGTGGAGAAATTTAATAGAAGTATTAAGTTGAAAATCTACTTCAACACCAGTGGCTTTTATGTCATGAAAAATAACTTTTATTTTAGAGGCAATTTTCAAAGGATCATTATTCATCTCCAAATCAAATAATTTCAATAACAACAAAACAATTTCAAGTTCTGAATGAGAATCGTAAAGTTCCGTCAACTTTTGTAATGCTTCAAATGTTGTATCACAATAAATAGCATTTCTGCTTACTTCCTCTTTCATTGAAGCATAAATCAACTCATAAGCCTTTTTATCCATACTTCCAAATCGCTAGTTAAGTTTTCCTCTTCAGGCTGCTTTGGTGCATTACCTCCTTTTATCTTTACTTCCAAATTGCTAATTGTTTTTCCTCTTCAAACTACTTTGGTGCATGACCTCCCTTTCCTTCACAAATTCCTTCCCACATATCATTAAAAGCAAGTGTATTTTTTGTTTTTTGTACCACTCCTAATAATTTTCCTTTCTACTCAGAATTACACGAACTAATGAAATCAAAGAATCCATTTTTGCAAATATATTTGGCAGCAAAAAAATAAATTCAATAAATAACATCCCCACCAAAAAATATTTATGTTATCTTCTAATAACACACAATAGAAATATTACGTTATTTTAATAAATAATAAACCCACTGCCAGCCAATAGCACATCTTTTCTACATTCTTTTAAAATCTGCCATATTAGTAAATCCTTTACACGACATTCTACAACCAAACACCGCAACGCTCACTTCATCGAGAAATCCAACCACACGACATTCTAAAACCAATACACCGAAATCGGCTTCACTTCATAGGAGAGAAATATGCCGCTAACCATCATAGCATCATTTCATCAAAAGAAATAGGAATTGCCTTTGAAATCCACTTTAGCAATCATTGGTTTCACGTGTAAATGCTTTTACTTTTCCTGATGCAACAACATTCAATACAAAAAAAGAATTAGTCAACTTTAAATATTTTGCACCTGTGCCATCGTATAAATACTTAAAACCTTAATGGAAACAATGAATTTGACAACATTGGCCCTTGTTCTGGATTTTGGTGTTATGTGAAAGTGTAACTCTCTACGTTTGCATGAAACAAATCGATATAAAGTGAATCTTTGAAATCACTTTTAATTCAAGGTGGGTAGCAGAGGACACCAGTTTGAATTTTGTCAATTTTGATGCTCATGTTTTGATGCTGTAGCCAATGAAACTATATCAAAACACAGTCATAATTATGCTTCAGAAAAACATCTCTTCGACCAGTGTTGTCCATTCGAGAAATGGTTTCTCACTCCGACCAGTGTTATCCATTAAAAGGTAATCACGGAGTATTAACGCGCACAGTTTGCACGAAGGCTTCAGAAAAACATATTTCTTGGGGAAAATTTTAAGGATAGAAAATTATCTTAAAGTTTAAAAACATTGGCAAATTTCACGGGTCCTTAATATGCAAACTATAAAATGTTTATTGATATATTTATACAATTATTCAAATTTACAATGGTTTTATATATAACCTCTATATAACATTGGCGATTTGTAATGTAAAACAATTTTATATTGTAAAAATTAAGCGAATCACTTTTATAAAAAAATGGAAATTGGCGAATCTTTCTTGTGGAAAAACCATGAAAAATTAGCCCACCTGTGAATACTAGCTCCTAAAATTTTCAATGTTCTAAGTGATATGTATGAAAGCATATATAATCACGAAAATGTATTGTCGAGGACAATCATTTTCACATAATGCATAATATTAAATAATGGTAATCAATGTTCACCAACAGTTTTAGGTGAAAACTCATAGGCTTTGAGATGCTTTAACGCCCGTTGCAGTATTATTCACCCTCAGACTACAATTGGATAGTCTCCGGCTTTCTCCCACAAAATTCAAACAATGCCTGAGAAAAAATAATCATGGAGTTTATAAATTTATTGGTGCTTTGATACCATTGTAGACATGCTCGTAATAAGCCCGTGAGTAAACTCCATAATGGAAAACTTGATTGCATTCATAATGAGAACTTCATTTATCCAAATGTATGCTAGGTTTGAAATAAAATTGTCATCAACAACAAAGTCATGCCATGATGATCATATACTATCATGGAGTTTATAAATTTATTGGTACTTTGATACCACTGTAGACATGCGTTTAATAGGCTAGTGAGTAAACTCCATAATGGAAAACTTGATTGCATTCATAATGAGAACTTCATTTATACCAATGTAAGCTAGGTTTGAAATAAAACTATCAACAACAAGCCATGAGTTGCATGATCATATACTATCACATTGTTGTTGGTGTTGTTGATGTAACTTGTTGGAGTTGTTGCTATTATTGGTGTTGTTGAGGTTGCTAGTGTTGTCAGAGGTATTGTTGGTGTTGATGGAATTCTTGGTGTAGATGTAGACCTTTTGTCAATCCTCGTTTTGGCTACATAAAGTTGAGAGTTATGTTGGCCTTGTTGAAGATGTTTACGGTGTTTCATTGGACAGTCATTGTAAGTAATTTCTAACTTTTTTTTCTCATTTTTGTAATTTTCTCTTCCTTGGATGGTCATTGCAAGCAATTTCTATTTTTTTTCCATTTTTTCCATTTTCTTTTTCATTGGCAATAAAAATAAGAATGAATAAAAATCTTTATCTTCTTGTGGTAATAAGAATAAAAATGAATAACCTATATTACTTAACCCTATTGATTATATAAGTCATAAACTAATAAACTAATTGATTACAATGTGATGCAATTTTAATGTTCTAGAAGTAAGAAGTTGTTTTCATGGTTTAACATTAATCTATATATAAAATTTAAATGGAAATAGATATAGAAAATAGCTTTTGCAACTTCACTTTATCACTTTATAAATATCAATCTACAATTTATTTATAAAAACTACAATTTAATTTAGTATAAAAATAAAAAATAAAAAAAATCTAGTTTCCATCTGCAAAAACATTGACTGAATTACACTTTAACTGCAAATTCTAGTTTCCATCTGCCATGCTTGTCTGCTACAACCATCTCCTGTGCTTGTTTACACTGATTTTCTTCGACTAACTATGTTAGATGCAACTTCATTTTGCATGTACCTAAATGGTGGAGCATTAATCTATATATACAATTTAATTGCAAATATAAATAGAATGTTTTTTCAACTAATTATATTTTTCAAAATCTTTTATTTAATCTATATATATATACAATTTAATTGCAAATATAAATAGATGATCTTTTTCAACTCCGCTTCACTCCACTCCATTATTATTTGATAAATATTAATTTATTCTATTTTTCTAATTAAATTTGTATGTGAAACTTTGCCACTTTATTTTCAATCTCTTAGTTACCTACCGTTTCGATCATTTGGGTGTCGTACTTATCTGTTACACCGTGATGTTACCTACCGTTTCGATCATTTGGGTGTCGTACTTATCTGTTACACCGTGATTTATTTTTTCCCGCCGCTATAATATTACAGAAAGACAGTTAACCAACTATAATTTTAGCCTGGAAGAACAATGCAGGATATATATATATATATATATATATATATATATATATATATATATATATATATATAGAGAGTTAGTTGTACAGAAAGACAGTTAACCGACTATAATTTTAGCCTGGAAGAACAATGCAGGATATATATAGTTAGTTAGTTGTAATATGGAATGATTTTTAATTTAGAATTAATAGTATTGCATTATATTTTTTTATTTTAATATAATATTATACTATTGAAAATGTATAAATATAAGTTTGAAAAGTATTTAAATATTTTAAATCATTTTTTCATTCTCAAAAATAATGGTGAGATGTATTTTGAGATATACTATTAATATTTTATTAATATTTTTTTGAATGACAAAAATAATAGTAAGAGGTATTTTGAGGTTTATATAATATTAATAATTTATTTGATTTTGGAAGGGTGATTTTTTCACAAATTTTCCTCTATAATTAGTATTTTTGTGATCTCGAATCTATATCTAAAACAATAACCTCATTATCCATGTAATCTTCTTACTAGAAAAAAAATAAATTTAAAAAATTGTCAATGTGTTCTTGGCACTAAAACTGCATGCATGTTCCTTGTACCAAAACCAAATGCTTATTCCCACAATCTGTGTTCCTAGTATGAAAACAACATGAAAATTCATAGTAGTAGGAATGTGTGTTCCTAGAATGAAAGCAACATGCACACTCATAGTAGTAGGAATGTATGTATAGTCTTGTAGATAGCGACTTTAAAGCATGGGAAATAGTTGATGTGGGGTTGGAGAGAGAGAGAGAGAAGAGGGTAGGGAATAAGGAGTTTTGATTGAGAAGAAAAGAGAGGAGAGAGAGAGAGAGAGAGAGAGAGAGAGAGAGAGAGAAATGTTAGAGATATAGGGAGGAAGAGTGAGAAAAAGTTGGAGTGGGGTTTTTGTGAAGGGGGCATTGAGTGGGAGAGAGAGGAGAGAGGGGCGAGAGAGTGATAGTGTGTGATAAAGAGCAGAGGGAGATAATGTGTGACTAAGTGAGAGATGTGGGAGTAGATAATAAAAAAAAGAGAGAGTGGATGGGGGGAAGACAAGAGGAAGAGTGAGAGATAGAGAGATGAGGCATGATGGGGGATGGGGTACGGGGCGGGGAATGAGATAGGGGGAGGGAGTGAGAGAGAGAGCGATATAGGGTTAGAGCTAGAGAGGGGATATATATATATATATATATATATATATATATATATATATATAGAGAGAGAGAGAGAGAGAGAGAGAGAGAGAGGTTGTTTTGAAGGAGTGACTGAGGGAGTGAGAAAATGACAGAGAAAGAGAGGAAGGGGGAGAGAGAAAGGGGTGGAAATTGGGAGGGAAGCAGAAAGAGACACACATAGAGCAATTGGGTAAGTGAGATAAGGAGCCAAAGGAGAGGAGGGAGAAAGAGATACACTTGATGTGGGGATAGAGATGGATGAAGAGAGAGATAGAGAGAGAGAAAGGGAAACGGGGAGGTACTTATAGGGGAGAGAGGGAAGGATATAGTGAGAGAGTAAGGGATAGAGTGAGAGAAACTGAGGGAGAGGGAGAGAGGAAACTATCGAGCCACTTCATCTACGATCTCTTTATTTTCTATATTTTATATCGACAATTTAGTTGGGTATTGTACTTGTTCGCTACACCAGGTTAACAACGATTTTCTATGATAAAATATTAAATTACACAAATAAAATAGTTAAATGTATATGAACACTAGCTAATAGAGACATATAGTTTTGCATATTTTCAACAAAAAATGGATAAACATAAGGATTAGAAAATGTATGTTTGAAATGGTTATGTTAATCTTATGTGGAAATACAACAATTTCAAATAAAAATGTTCTAAAATAATTTTAGTGGGCTAAAAGAGTTTATTTGAATAATGATGAAGTGTGTACATAGAGTTCTTATTTTAAAGCCCCATGGGTTAGCTCAGTTGGTTGAGTTACCGTTGCTAAGTACCATTCCGATTGGGAGGTCACGGGGTCAAATATCCTCAATGCCCTTGGGGTTAGGCCCTACTTGTTTGGCCATCTGGTAGATCCTTTTAGGTTGATCTCCCTAGATTTTATTGTGGATGTAGTGGACACCTAGTGTCTGTGAACCACCCTTAAAAAAAAATTGAGTTCTTATTTTAAATTATATATGAAGGCCCAAGGTTTAGCTCAAGTGATATATAGAAATATTTTGATATTGTTGTGTGTTGTGAGTTGTCCTTGATCAAGGGTTCTACTATCTTCGATTACCTTGGAGTGAGGCCCTCACCATCTATGAAATGTGGGGAAGCATTACAGGATTTCTCGGGCTTTCATTTCAAATATATATATATATATATATATATATATATATATATATATATATATATATATATGTTGAATATAAATAAATTAAGAAAGTATCTTCTATTATAAATATCCACTAGAATAATATATTATGAAAGTTGAAGATAAAAACTTCAAAAGTTCTAAAAGAAATTTGAACAATAAATTAATAATAAAAAACTGAGAAAAAATATCATTATAAAGATTAAAAAAAAAAAATCAATTTAGAAAATAAATATGTAAAGAGTTACCAAGACTCATCCACAAGAATTAGAAGATTGGATGATTATTAATTTAGAAGTAGTAATAGGGGTCACAAGAGGGGGAGGGATTCTCTTAATCCCAATGGAATAATAATGAATAAGTATCCATGGGGACTTGGCATCAAGACCAATAATCAAGCAGAAGTTTATAGCTTGTACATAGGAGTCCTTCTAGATAAGAAGAGGGAAGTTAAAAAAATCACAATTCGGGGTGACTCCTATCTGATTATTAGACAAGAAAATATTCCTCTGCACAACACAATAACCTAAGCCAAACTCTCCTTCATGTTCAAATATTTCTTCTTCCTTTGAAAGATCACAAGCCTGAAACATACTCTGAAACCTCAATTCAGAGGTAGATCTAATGAAAAAAAAAACATGTAGACTACCTGAAGGAACTTTGGAAATAAATGAAGTCTCTAGTATTAACCCTATTCCCTAACCCTTCCCCATGCTTGGCCCCTCCATGTGCCCCTCACATATACCCCCTTATCCTTGGCACACATGGAATATGCATGTCAATCCCGTCACTCCTTGTCACTCCCCAACTATTCATAGCATGAGATCTCTCTGTCCTTCTTCGCTCGTCGGCGTGATGACACACCTCCCCACTCTCCCATCGTACGACCTTCATAATCCCCTCCATGTGATGCCCTTTGGGCCGATTCTCAACAATTAAGCATGGGAGTCTTCACATTGGTTTCAAGGTTCAAGGTTTATTGCAGGAATGTGAAGTTGATATCCATGTGAGCCCTCTATCCTTGTGTGTTGCATTTACTTCTCATGGCCCAAACTAGACAACCTAACTGCTCGAGCTCCCATCTGCAAATAATTGTCACTCTCTCTCCACTCAGAGAGATGATGATTCTTTATTGGGATCATGGTGGCTCAGGCTTGTATCTACAAGGCCACTATTATAAATTGTAGATGAGTTCTCTAACACCTCCCATTCTGCTTGTGATATACAATCTGGGTTGAATTGGATTCTATTTTCCTAGCGAGAATAATTCAGAAGCCTTTATGGGTTGCGGGACTGCACTCTTTCTTTGGGACTGGGTCTACGTCCTCCCTTTTGGTCAATGCTCCAGCTCGCCCCAGCTTGCTCAGTAGGGGTTAACTCGGGAAGAGACTCACTGATGCACTTCCTTTCGGTCATGTTCCATAATTCTGTGGCACTCTGAGGAGATGGCTTCAGGATCCTGGGGTAGCAGACATCCATGTTTTGGTTGGGTGATGGAGAAGGAGGCATCACACCAAACAATGGGTCACCAACAAAAATTTTTATCCTCCCCAACTCCGGTTCTTTGTGTGCAGCGCACAGGGGCTCGTAGAGATGAAATCGAAGCTCTCGAACATTAAGAACTTATTATATCGATAAAGGGTGGTGGCTTAAAAAAATTTAGATACTATTGATGCTAGAAGTACACAAGTTGTTAAGCTTGAGGACGAGGTTGGAATGTTGTGCACCATGATTGAAGACCTTCAACTCCAAGTGTCAATGTCGAGATCCCTTCCAAAAGAATAAAGCAACCCTTTTGAATTTTAGAATTCGGGCATAGATTTAAATCGCCCGGATGATTCTAATGCTTAGTTTCAATTTATAATGACTGGTTTTTTCTGTGTAATCTTATTGTCTCACTTTTGTCAGATATATACTAATAAGTTAAATAAGAGTATTGTATCAGTTGTATCTTTTTGTAATGATCACAAACAACTCGGCTCAACTAATCAATCTAGAAATGACAAAAATAAAACTCATAACCAAATTCGAATGGTAACTTTCCCATATATTTTACCACAACTAAGCATGAAATTAATATAATAAGTACTCATTATTATTAAAATAAATAATAATAATAATATAGATAGATAATATAACATCGTTATTGAAAAAATATAAATATAATTTTCAAAGTATTTTAATGCTCTAAATAAATTTTTGAATAACAAAGATAATAAGATAATAGTAAGAGATATTTTCATATTGATATAATATCCATTTTCAATGATGAAAAAGGTGAAACACCATATTCAATGATGAAAAGTTGAAAGCTTTCGCCTTGAACGGTTAGAATTGGACTTGGAATTTATAGTTCTCTTTTTCATTATAGAACAAGTTTACATATGGCGATAAAAATTTATATTTTCAAAGCGAAAAAAAGGGTCAACACACTGTTAACGTTGGATAATAAATATTAACTATAGAATTTTATATATTTTGCATGAAATTATATGACAATATGAAATTAGAATTTGATTTAAAATGAGACTTTTAAAAAACAATAAGATCATTGATGAGCCACAAAAGAGTATTTATTGAGGAGAAGAACCTTAAATTTAGTAAGCAGTTCTGTTTAGTGATTCAAAATGAGTAAAAAAAAAAAATTATTAAAAAAAATAAATATAATTACAAAGGTATAAAAAAAGATTGTGCATTTTTTTATTTTCAATTATTTTCGATTATCGAAGTTATGTTTAGTGATTCAAAATGAGTAAACATAAAATTATTATTAAAAAAATAAATTTAATTACACATGTATGGAAAAAAAATCTGTATGTCTATTTTTTTTAATTGTCTAAAACATTGGTATGGACTTTTTATAGGTTAATTATTGAAAGAGTTATTAGAATAAAAAATATTTAATTTCTCCATTAGAATTATTTTTTTTTGTGGGTGGATGGGTGCAATGGTATCTCATGATACTTTAGTGGTAATGCAAAACTCGGAAAAACAACAATCAATTTGTTAACATGGAGTAATGATTAGAGGTAATTAATCAATGAATTTGAAAATTGTGTAGAATGATGAAATTTAGACAAATGAATTGAATTTCTGAATATATAATTTTTATTTATAGCAATTGTGTCTAATTATGTGAATTTTGAGTTTTCCTATCATTGATACCTTTTTTTTAGGCAATTTATAATGCACATGTTTCATTTAGTGCAACCATTGAGTACCTAAATCATCATGGAATCTTGGTACAAAAATTTGTAGAGTTATATACTTGAAATGGCAAGGCCTTCTCTTAGTGCAACCTAAAAGGGTCTTAACATTATCAAACAATCATTCTTTTTATATTCTAGGTCTTATATATTTAGAGACTACACAATCCACTCTATTTGTGTATGTTTCACGGACAATGTATTTATCTAGGTTATAGGAGAATAACATGAAATGTGTGTGTTCAAAATTTAATTTTTTTCATGTTTTTGTAGCCCAGATCACCGTATTTGTGATCCTAAACCTATATCTAAAGCAAAAAACTCATCGTCTATGTAAGCTTCCTACCAAGAAAAAAATAAATTTAAGAGATTGTGTGTGTTCATAAAACTAAATATTTATGCTTATTTCTAGCAATAAAAATGTGTTGTTCCTAGCACTAAAAATGCATGTACATTCATAATAGTAGGAATGTGTGTGCATTCCTGTAAATACAAACTTTTAAACGTGGGAAATAATTGAAGTGGGGTTGGGGAGAGGGGGAATAGGATGGGGAGAGAGGGAGGGATAAAGATGCCAAGGGAGATAAAGAGAGAGGGGGGAGAGGGTGGAGAATAATGATTTGTTGTGTGAGGGAAAAAGAGGGGGGAGAAAGAGAGTGAGTGCGATTTGAGAAATGAGAGAGATGTTGAAAGAGGGTCAAGAAGAGAGAAGGAGAGAGATAGTTGTTGGAGACATAGGGAGGAAGAGAGAGACAAAGTTTCAGGGGGGTTGTTGTGAAGGAGAGACCAAGAGGGCAAAGGGAGGAAATAGAGATAGTGTGTGAGTGAGAGAGATTTATGGGTGTAAAGAGAGGGGGGAGAGAAAGGAAGAGTGAGAGACAAAGAGATGAAATGTGAGTTAGGGGGGACCGAGGGAGGTAGAGAGAGTGAGGGAGAGAGAGAAAGAGAAATAGAGATAGAGAAGGATAAAGGCAAGAATATAAAGAGAGAGATAGAGAGAAAAGAGAGAGAACAAAAGATATTTGGAGGGAGTTGTTGTAAATTAGGGGAAGAGGGATGAAAGGAGGGAGGCATAGAGAAATAAAGGAAGTGGGAGGTAGGAGGAGACAAAATGAGAAAGATAGAGATAGAGGGAGTGAAGGGGGGAGAGAGAATGAGAGATGTAGGGATGGATGGATAAATAAATAAATTAAGGGTGAGGGAGGAGGGGAGATAATGAGAGAGAGATATAGAGGTAATTAAAGGAAATGGAGGGAGAGGGAGATAGAGAGAGAATTGAAGGGAGGAGAGAGTGGGATGGAGAGGGTGAAGATAATGATAGAGAGAGATAGGGAGTGAGGGGGAGAGAGACTAGGAGAGAGGGAGGGAGATAGAGATAGAGCTATATGGGGAAGTGAGAGGGAGGAAGAAAGACATAGAGAGGTAAAAAGACAACTAGAGAGAGATAGGGATTGATGTGGGAGGAGAGAGAGAGGAGGGGAGAGATGGAGGGAGGGAAGGATATAGGGATAAAGATGCAGGTGGAAAATTGGTGGGGGGGGGAGAAGAAATAGAAACATGGAGGATACATGGAGAGAGGGGGAGAGAGAGAGGGAGGGGAATAGAGATGGATATGGAGAGAGTGTCGTCCAGGCAATCCCTTCTACAGATGGAAGCGATCCCTCTAGCCCAATATGTGGGTCTAGTAATAACCGTGATAAAACAAGAAAACTTCCCTAACCTAAATCAGAATGACAAATGAGAAAGGGAGATGGTCTACCTCTCTCCTATACGCTCGACCTTTGATGATGATCTCGATCCCTTAGCTCACAGGCTCACTGCTCACTATTCCTTGCGTCAAAATACCTGCAAGACAGATCAAAAGACAAAAAAAAGAGAGATCATATCATATGCATTCCAATATAACTTATACAACAGATCAAGGAGTATTGTACTAAGAAAACAATCATAGACAAGCTTATGGGAAGTAAAACATGTTTTGCATTAATGATTAAATCAAAGAGGGGTTCCTTGATGTTGAAGACCTCCTTAAGGATGGTTCCAAGTCCAAGCCAAACTTATCAGGCTCTCCTTTCCTCCCTCACCAAAATGGCAGCGTCTAAGCACAATCGAGCAAAAGAATGGCAACTAGCAATGACCAACCCATTGAGGAAAGTGAAGAACGGATTTATAGTGATGGAGAGGAGGTTAGAGATCTACCAAAGGGGGAAGAAGGTCCTTATCCCAAAGGTAAGATCCCTAAAGGTAGGATCAAAGGCTCTAAATGGGAGTACTTGACCATATATTCATCCAAAAACTACCAACTCATTGTTCTCGAGGCTTCTAGTAAGAGAAGATTCTGCTCCATTTTCAGAGAAACTACATGAAGAGGATCATTGCGAATTTTCCTACCAAAAGTCATGCTGTGAGCACTAGTCACTAGTTAGACAAAAGGTTACCAGCACGGGTTTTCCTACTAAAAGTAGCATTAGTCTTGCAAATTAGGTTTTTTCACAAGTTTTTCTAGAATTACTTCAATACATTAGTTCTCCATTTCTTTAGGGATGTGTTGAGCATATAATTCATGGTGAATGAGTTTAGACAACTTTTGTCTATTCATGACATTTGTGATGATAGTGGCACAAAGGATGACACTTCAGGTACAAAGTTGGGAATGTGACAAAACATTGTGTAACAGATGTCCCCTAAAGCATGCAAGAAGAATAGGAAGTGATGGTTAAAGTGCTTTATGAATTAAGGTAAGGAAATTGGAAGAAAACCGTCAGGAGACTTGAAAATCAAACATGATTGATCCGAATTTAAATAGGAACGCAACAAATTACAGAGATAACCATATACATAAAGATGCAGCGGAAATAATACTTCATTTCATTAATGGAAAATACTGAAATATGCTTACAACCAGAAATGGAAATAAACCAGCTAGGGCGATGGTAGCTTATCTCTTAGAAGAGATGTGGTGGAGACATGCCTCTGAACTATGTTACAATGAGGCTCGAAGGCCTATTTATTGTTGAGAAACAATGGAAAACCCTTAACATTCCAAAACCTAACCCTAGGAGACGAAACGCCAAACTGTGGGCCCCGTTTGGGTAAATTGGTACATCAACTTCCCGGGGTCGTAACTTTGGCATACGATCTCCGTTTGACGCGTACAATAGCTCATTAGAAAGATCTATCCGAGCACTACCACTTTGGGAAGGGCAACATCGGTCCATGGACCCATGTTGCCCCCAGATTTCCCAAAAAACGTCGTTTAGGGCCTCAAAATGGCTCCAGAAGTTCATGACCCGAAAAACTGCTAAAAATAGTAAGTTGTGATACAATTGAGGAAACTGAAAATGCTGAGAGAAACAATGGTGGGGGTCCAGGTGGACTTGGAAGGTGGCCACCAATATCCACCTGGATCATTCCCCCCCCCCCCCTAGGAAGCAATGGTCCCCATTGCGTTGAGTTCCTCCTTGAGATGAGGAAACTTTTGCTGAACTTGTTCCCTGGTGAGCCACTTGCCCTACTGAAGGAGTTGGTCTGCTTTGACAACTTGATACAGTTGGATATTTTGTTGGCGAGTGTTCTTGATCTGTGTGTCCATGATCCGATCAGTTGCAGCTTGTTCCATGCAATCTGGATTTAATTCTATGGGTTTAAGCTGTTCTGCAATGTCGGATGTGTCTAGCAATGGTGGAAAGTATGGCCGAAGGCGTTCCACATTGAACACTGGGTGCAGGCCAAGGAATGGGGGAATGCTGAGCTCAAATGCATTGTCTCCCATAGCTTTAGTAATAGTGTAAGGACCATATCTAAGTGGTCTCAATTTCCGATAGGCTCCAGTAAGGCGTTCCTTTTGCAAATGCAACCAGGCTTTGTCGCCCACTTGAAACTTGTGTGGCACCCGATGTTGATCATGTCGCTGCTTGTACTTGGCATTTGATTTCTCCAGAATGTCATGGACCTGCTGGCGAATATGTTGTATGCGCTCAATGAAGCTGGTGGCCTTATCTGTTTCGGACTGGACATGAGCTGAATCTATGTGAGTAGCTGCAAGTGGCATGGCCACATCAATGGGGCATAGTGGCTGGAATCCCAAACCCACCTGAAACGGGCTATGGCCAGTGGAGCTGTGAAGAGCTCGGTTGTAGCTGTGCTGAACATAGGGGAGGCTCTCGTCCCATGTGCGTGGATGCTTTGAGTTATACATGCGCAGAATGTGCACAATCATCCTATTGACAACCTCTGTCTAGCCATCAGTTTGAGGATGGAAGGTTGTGGACTTCGTGAGTTTGGTGTCCAGCATTGACCAGAGACTGGACCAAAATGTGCTGAGAAACCGACTGTCTCGATCTAAGATGATAGACTGTGGGATCCCAAAGTGCACCCACACTCATTCAAAGAAGAGTTTAGTAGTGGCTTCTGCTGTGATATTCTTCTTGCAGGCCGCCATAATGGCCATCTTCGAGAACCTGTCGACGACCACAAAAACACAGTCATTTCCATGCTTAGCGGAAGGAAGGCCTGACATGTAATCCATGGAGATGGATTCCCAAGGTCGACTAGGGGTAGGCAAAGGGGTATAGAGGCCGTGCTTCTTAATGGTCAGTTTGGCAATGGCACAGGCAGTACATGATCTGATGTACTTCCCAACATCCTGTCGAAGATTCGGCCAATAGAAATAATTTTGCAGAACTGCCACTGTTTTCTCGACCCCGAAATGCCTAGCAGCCCGACTGTAGTGTGCTTCCCAAATCATCTTGGCACGCTCGCTTGAAGGAACACAAAGGTGACCTAGGTGGCATAACAGGGCATCCTGGAGGTGAAAATCTGGAACATGCCGACCCTCCAAGAGTGTCTGGTATGTGTGGCCGAATTCTGGGTCGCTTTTGTAGAGAAGTGGCCAATCAGAAGTCTCGTGCCCACAAGAGTTGAGCACGGTGGTTAACGCCATGATCGGTGGTCGACTGAGGCAATCTGCAACATTATTGGTGCTGCCCTTCTTATACTTGATATTCAAGTGCAACTGTTGCAGGTATGTAGACCACTTCTGATGGCGATCATTCTGCAATTTCCCTTGGGTCTGTATGAACTGCAGGGGTCGGTGGTCTGTGTGGATGACCGTTTCCTTCCCCAAAATGTAATGCTTCCATTGTCGGCAGGCCTGTACAATAGAATACATCTCTTTATCATAAGTGGGGTACTTCCGGACTGTGTCTGAAAGTGTTTCACTGTGATATGCCACTGGATGTCCATGTTGAGTAAGGACTGCCCCAATAGCATAGTCAGAGGCATCTGTCTCGACCTCAAATGGTTGTTGTAAATCTGGTAACGCGAGCACTGGTGCCGTGCAGAGGCGATCCTTCAACTCCATGAATGCCTTCTGTTGAGATTTAGACCAAAAGAATTTTGCTTTCACCCCTCCCTTGGTGACTTGACTCAAGGGCCAAGTAATATGAGAAAACCCTAACACAAACCTGCGGTAGAAGTTGGCAAGACCTAGAAAGCTGCGGAGCTCTGTTAGAGTGGTTGGAGATGGCCAATCCTAAATGACTTGGATCTTGGCTGGATCGACATGCACCCCCTGTTCATCAATGATGTATCCCAGATACTGAACCTGGGTCATGCCAAAAGTGCATTTCTCCAAATTGGCACATAGCTTGTGTTGCCGCAGTGTTTGGAGAACCTGTCGGATGTGGTGGAGGTGCTCTTCCCAACTCTGGCTGAAGATCAGAATGTCATCCAAGTATACTACTACAAAGGAGTTGGTGAATGGCCGCAAGATGTCATCCATTAGCCTCATGAAGGTTGCAGGAGCATTCGTCAATCCGAAAGGCATAACCAACCATTCGAAAGGCCCTCCTTGGATTTGAAGGCAGTCTTCCACACATCAGAGGGTTCGATTGGTACCTGGTGATATCCTGACTTCAGATCGATCTTGCTGAAATATTTCGCCCCCTTTAGTTGGTCCAAGAGGTCATCAATCCGCGGGATCAGGTACCTATTATGGACAGTGATCTTGTTCAGCCCCCGATAGTCAATACAGAGTCTCCACGTCCCATCCTTCTTTTGTACCAACACGATCGGGCTCCCACAAGGCGATGAAATCGGATGGATGTGACCTTTCTGCAGGAGCTCCTGAATCTGCCTCTTGATTTCATTGTTCTCCAGAATGGAGCGCCGATAAATTGGTCCATTGGGTAGCGGCGCACCTGGGGTCAGATCGATGGAGTGCTTAACCTGACAGTGCAGAGGAACCCCTGCAGGGGAGGTGAAGATGTCCTCGTACTCCTCCACAACCTTGTCTATCTGTAGTTGGCGCGCAGAGGGACCCTGTCTGGAGGTCGCGGCCACCGTCTTCTTCTTTCCTTGAGGGCATATCATCAGGAAAACAAATTTCCTGGTTTTGGAAATGATCTTACTGCATTGTTTTGCAGTAATCAAAGAGATGGCAGTAGGTGGTGCTACCTCTGGTATCCTGTACAACTTATTTCCCAATGTAATAATAACAACACGGGGCCTTGATTCATACACAGCATGCCGCTTCCACAAGTATGGCTGTCCTAATAATACATCACAAACTTCAAGGGGAGCAATGTCACACAATACCTCATCTGTGAAGGGCTTGATGTTGTATGGAAGGCGACACTGCTGGCTCACGCGAAGATCTCGTCCTTGGTGAAGCCACCCAATGGTGTATGGTTGTGGATGTGCTGTGGTTGGTAAGCCCAACCACTTCACGACCTTTGCCGAAATGAGGTTCTTTTGACTCCCGCTATCAACAATGAACTGTATCGGGGAGCCCTTTACCCACATCTGGGAGTGGAAAAGACGCTCCTCCTCCTCTGGATCTTCGGGTTCATTTTTCTGGATCTTGGCGGTAGCAACAGTGGCGTTGGGAACCGCATCAATGATATGCTTCCCTTTGTCATTCCCCTTATTGGGTTCTGACTCAGAGTCGGAACATGCATCTAATTCTGAAACCTTTAGCTCAGCCACCAGTGTCTGCTTGGCCCGACACTCACTTGTGTTGTGAGTGGAGCTCTTATGGAACTCACACCATTTTCCAGTGTCCTTTTTCGGCTTCGCGGCGTTGTTCTTTGCTTGCAGCTTCGGCGGGTTGTCTTGGGCTGCCCTGCCTTGGCTTTGTCCTTTGTTCTGTGGTTTAGGGGCACCTTTCCCCTGCTTTGGATTCGCAGATCCAAAGTCTCGCTTCTTTTGTTTAAACTTCTGCTCGACCTTGATGGCATATCAGTATGCTGCGCCGAGCGAGGAGATGTTCAGGAATTGTATTTCTTCCTGGATGTACTTGTGCAGGCAGCCACGGTATTTGAGTATCAAATGTTGCTCCGAATCCTTGATACCCAACTTTGTACGAAGGGTATGGAAAATATTGGTGAACTCCGGCACGTCTTGGTCCCTTCCCTGCCGCAGCGTGGTCCACTTTATGTATTCATCCTCATAGCTTCTGACAGGGTAGTACTGTTCCTTGATGGCATCCTAGAATGAATTCCAGGTGGGTGCGGCTGAAAATAGTGAGCCAGTACTTTCATCCTTTTGCTCGCAGTAGGTTTCCCACCAGTCCTTGACGTGGGGGGCTGCTTTGAGAAGAGAGAAAACAATCTTTTCCCGACTCGAAAATTCATGAACAGAAAAATAACCCTCTAGCAGATTTAACCATTTATCTACGACATCTGAGTCTATCTGACCCTCGAATATGGGGATTTCAAAATTAACTTGTACCTTAAAGGGCATGGCATTTCCAGAGTATCTGCTGGAAGCCGATGTGTCGCTTCTGGTTAGCCGCTGAAGGATCTGGGAAAAGTTGTCCATCATCGCGTTCCGTTGTCGCTCGAGGGCTTCTTCAAGCAAGATTTTGATGGGATCTCTTGCCCCCTTGTCTTTCTTCTCATCTGCCATGGGAGGTCGTCAGGATTTGCGAGGCTGGTCTTGCAAAGGTTCAACCAGTTCAAGCCCTAACTCCTTATATCCCGACCTTGTTGGGGACATGCAAAGAAAAACAGAGAAAAAGCAGACAGCTCTAATACCACTGATCCAGATTTAAACAGGAACGCAACAAATTACATGTTGGCATTATGATTCAAGTGTTGTCCTTGATGGCAACTCACTCAGTGGATGGTACAGGTGCTCAGAGGTTAGTACAGGTGATGGCAACTTAATCAGAAGACAGATCTCAGTACAGCATGCCAAGGAAGCTCATACACGCTGTTTCGTTAAGCCCAAGTCGCGTGTACACGCTAGTTCGATTCAGAAAAAGCGCGTGTATGTGGAAAGGTTCCTTTGGTTCATGGTGGTTAGTCCTTGGAAGTTGTGCCTATGATTTCGGACCATTATGTCTCGACGGGCGTGTCGATCCCTAGTTTTAAAGTTGATGGTATTGTGTTACTATGGTTTTGGCTCTTGGTATTGAGAAAGGCCTAAGGCTATATAAGGAGAAGAAGATCATTAGGCAAAATCATCTTTCGACAAGGCATGAATATCTAAGAGAGAAAGAGATCTGATATGCAGGTTCTGAGTTGCATGATCTAAGCCAAGGAGAGATCACATCGGTTAATGGAAGACTAGATCTAAGGATAGATCGGGATCTAATGGTTTGAAATGCACTATCATGATATGGTTGATTATGCGTATTTCTAGATCTGCATATTGTCGCAATGTTACGTTCTGAGTCTAACTAATGTCTGGTACAGCTGCAAATTGAGAAAGTTTATTTTTAGATCTGTACGCAGGTTGGCTTCGGTAAAAGAGCGTGTATACGCGGGTTCTGCTCATTAAAGTAGCGTATATCTTTTGAAGCTTGATTTGGGTTTACAGTGGGGTCTGACTGTTATTGCAGAGTTCTGTAGTCTGCTCTGTGTTCTGGTAACTGGTGATTGACAGGGTTCAGTGGTTCAGTGATTCAAAGTTTGGTTGTTTTATGCTTCAATGATCTGTTGTGGAAATTGAATGAATTGTGGTCTTCAGATTGTAATGTTGTGCTTCAGGAATATCCAAGTCTGAAAATGTATGAAAAGTGATACCTGGAAGAAGGAAGATTGTAGGTCAGCACCTACGTACTAGTATCTTGGCTAGTACAAGAGCAAAGGGGGTTGGAGCTCCCTTCCAAGGAAGTTTGGAGAACGAGAGAAGGTTGAAGCCTTCTGCAGGTTGTAGCCTGCGTACTGGTATAAGGCTGCACCAGTACAAAAGATTGTAAACTGAAGTTTCATATTAAGAAAGATAGAGACAACTTGCAGCAGGTGGTTTTCACCCACATTGGGTTTCCACCTTATATCTTGGTGTTCATGTGTGTGGCTTTTATCTGTTCTGTTATACTGCACATGTTTACTGTTAATATGATGAATAATGTCCTGATGCACTTAATTGAAGAATAAGCTAACTAAATTGTGAGTTTTCTGCTTATACGCTGTTTTACTTCGTCACAGTAGCGTGTACACGCTGGTTCACTTAACTGAAGTAGCGTATATGTTTCTGGCATTTGAAAAGTTTGATTAATCTGATAATACTGATTCACCCCCCCTCTCAGTATTATTTCCAACAATTGGTATCAGAGCAGGTCCTTCAGAGAAGCTTGATCGCTTGAAGGAAGATCATTCATCATGAGCAACTACGAGAAAGAAGCATCAATCAGGCCACCGGTTTTTGATGGAACAAATTTCAATTATTGGAAGGTAAGAGTTACTGCATATCTTCAATCTCTTGGTACAGAAGTTTGGGACATTGTAGAAACAGGCTATGCTTTTCCTTCAGCTACTCCTACAGATCCAGCTGAGAAAAAGGCATATGAAACAAATGCAAAAGCAGTCAGTACTCTATTAGGAAGTATATCTCAAACAGAATTCATGAAGGTCATGCACTTCAAATCAGCAAAAGAAATATGGGACAAAATGATCACTAGCTATGAAGGAGATGAACAGGTAAAGCAAGCTAAACTTCAAACACTCAGGATTCAATATGAGACTCTCAAGATGTATAATGATGAAAGTGTGGCTAATTATTTTCTTCGGGTAGATGAGATTGTTAATTGTATGAAAAATTTGGGTGAAGAAATAAGAGAAACTATAGTAGTTCAAAAGATTCTAAGATCTTTATCCCCCAAGTTTGAATCTAAAGTATCTGCAATAGAAGAAAAAGAAAATCTCCGTGTTCTCACTATGTCTCAGCTACATGGAATTCTAACCGCTTATGAAATGAGAAAGGGAGGTCCATCTGACAGAAGGGAAGCTGCTTTTAAGGCATCAGGAAAAGAAGATTACTATGAAGCAAGCCATGTTCCAGAAGAAGAGGAAGAAGAATCAAATTTTGTCAGAAATCTTCAAAGGGGTTCTGGAAGGTTCAGAGGTAAGCTACCTTTCAAATGCTTTGCTTGTGGGAAAGTAGGTCATTATGCTGCAAAATGTCCTTATAAGGATAAAGGAAAAGAACCTGCTAGATGGAACAAGAAACAAAGTGCAAATAGGAAAAGCTACTACACCCATGAAGATAGTGATGGCTTATCAAACAGTGATGAAGATGAACAAGGTAATAAATATAAGCTGTTAATGGCATTTGAAGATGATGATTATGAGGATGCTGTAGATGTGGATAATCTCTATAATGAAATCACTAGACTCAAGAGAGGCATAGAAGAAAAGAATGTGATCATTGATACTTTGCAATTTCAAATTGATGAAAAGGAAAAACATCTTGAAAAACTAGAAGGTGAAATTGTTGGTCTCAGAAAAGAAATTGAGAAAACAAAAGCTATTAATCTTAAATTTGTCAAAGGATCTGAAACTTTGGATGAGATTATCAGTGTGCAGCGGTCTCCTCTAAACAAGACAGGTTTGGGCTATAATGGAGAAACCTCTCAAGCATCCACCTCAAAAAGTTATCTTGATGCAGCAAGAGGAAATGAGCGGAAGAACAATGAAGATAATCAGGTAAAGCAGGGACGAGTTACAAACAGAAACTATCAGGGACAATCCTCCTTAAGGATGAACAAAAGCTACAACCAACCACAGGTAAAATCTTCTCAGTTTGGCTCAAGAATAGATGAAAATAGAAATTACAATCAGTTGGCTGGTAGATTCAATAACCGCAGAAGCTTCTTCAATGGACAATGCTTTTCTTGCCACAACTTTGGTCACAGAGCAGCTCAATGTGTTGCATATAAAACAATCATGACTAGGGAAGCTCAAAAACAAAGAAGTATGACAGGGATTACAAAAAGGACCTATAACAACTTTTCGGTGCTTGAAAATGAAGTTGAATGTTCTATTTGCAATAATTTTGGTCATAAAGACTCTGAATGCAGGAGCAGGTTTCAGGAGAAAAAGGAACAAGCCACAAGCACCAAAACATGGAGAATAAAGGAACCTCAAACAGAAAGATGTGGGATAGCATTTTATGCAGAAGGACAGGAAAATCTATGGTACATTGACAGTGGATGTTCGAAACATATGACAGGTGATAAAGAAAAACTTGAATCTTATTCTACTTTAGAAAAGGGAAAGAAAGTTTCTTTTGGAAATGATACTCCTGCAACTATAAAAGGAAAAGGTATTGCTCCTTTGAAAGAAAAGGTCAAGGCTGGAAATGTTTTGTATGTTGATGGATTGAAGCATAATCTTCTAAGTGTCAGCCAGATGTGTGATCAAAAAACAGAGGTTATTTTCAGATCGAATGGATGTCTTGTTCGTGATCTTGATACAGGTAAAACAGTTCTCAAAGGCAAAAGAACTCCAAATAATCTGTACATATTTGAAGAAGGACAACAACAATGCTATCTTAGCAAGGATGAAGAGCACTGGTTATGGCATCGAAGGTTGGGACATCTAAGCTTCTCACAAATAAGGAAAGCATGCAAATATCAGGCAGTTCGCGATCTTCCAGATATCAAAATTCCAGACAACACCATATGCAAATCTTGTCAGTTTGGAAAGCAAACCAGAACTAACTTTCCAGAGAAGGAAGGATCAGCTAGCTTGCCTCTTGAGCTAGTCCATACAGATGTATGTGGTCCATTTAGGAAAAGGACACCTCGAGGAGAAGAATATCTGATATTATTCATTGATGATTTCTCAAGGTTTGTTTGGTTAGGGCTTATGAAGCACAAAGATGAAGCATTCGAAAAATTCAAATCCTTCAAAGCATTGGCTGAAAATGAATCAGGACACAAAATCAAGTGCCTCAGATCTGACAGAGGTGGGGAGTTCACATCAAATGAATTTTTTGATTTCTGCGATGAACATGGGATAAGAAGAGAATTCTCTACAGCTAGAACTCCTCAGCAAAATGGGGTTGTGGAAAGAATGAACAGAACTATCCAACAAATGGCTCGTGCTATGCTCGATGAATCAGGTACTCCTGCAACCTTCTGGGGTGAAGCTGCACATGCTGCTGTTATCATTCTTAACAAAACAAATGTCCGAGTAAACAGCACTCAAACACCTCATGAGCTTTGGAGTGGTAAAACTCCTTCCGTGAAGCATTTCAAAATCTTTGGGAGCAAATGTTATATTAAGAATACTGATGAGCAACTTGGCAAACTTGAACCTAGAGCAGATGAGGGCATTCTTCTTGGTTATTCTCCACATAGCAAAGCATACAAGTGCTACAATAAAAGACTTGGCAGAATTGTTGACAGTATTGATATAGTGGTTGATGAGAAGGGATATATTCCTAGGCAAGTTCATCATGAAGAAGATGAAGGTTACTCTCAAAGGCGAAATGATGAAGAAGAAGAACCTCAAGAAGAAGAAGAATCTCAAGAAGAACCAGAGGAGCAGACAAGAATAGAAGAGAAGACTCCATCCAGATATGTCCAAAAGAATCATCCAGAAACTCAGATTGTGGGGCAGAAAGAAGCAGGAGTACAAACAAGAAGGACACTTGCAGAAGCTTCAAGCTACTTGGCTCTACTCTCCTCCATTGAACCACAAAATGTGAAAGAAGCATGCAAAGATGAATGTTGGGTCAAAGCAATGGATGAAGAACTTGAGCAAATCGAAAGGAACAACACTTGGGAATTAGTTCCTAGACCAAAAGATAAGAATGTAATAGGAACAAAATGGGTCTTCAAGAATAAGTTAAATGAAAATGGAGAAGTAATTAGAAACAAGGCCAGACTTGTTTGTAAAGGGTATGCACAGCAAGAAGGAATAGATTTTGAAGAGACCTTTGCTCCTGTGGCAAGACTAGAGGCCATCCGAATGTTCCTTGCTCTCTCAAGCTTTCAAAACTTCAAGGTATTTCAAATGGACGTGAAATCAGCCTTCCTGAATGGAGACTTAGAAGAAGAAGTATATATTGAGCAGCCAGATGGGTTCATTCTTGGGAATGATCCAAACCTTGTATGCAGATTGAAAAAGGCTCTCTATGGGCTCAAACAAGCTCCAAGGGCTTGGTACTATCGGTTGGACAAATATCTTCACCAACAAGGCTTTTCAAAAGGATCAGCAGATAGCAATCTCTATATAAAAGTTGAAAATAACAAATTGCTAATTCTTGTTGTTTATGTAGATGATATTATTTTTGGCAGCAATGAAGAGACTATGAGTCAAAACTTTGCCTTGGTTATGCAGAAAGAATTCGAAATGTCACTTCTTGGAGAATTGACATATTTTCTTGGATTGCAAATCCAACAAAATGAAGGAGGTATCTTCTTGTCTCAAACCAAATACCTCAAGCAGATCTTGAAGAAGTATGGCATGGAAGAGTCAAAACCAGTATGTACACCCATGGTTACAGGATGCAGCCTCAGTGCAAATGATGAATCAGCAGCAGTTCACCAACCCACTTATAGATCCATGATTGGGAGTTTGCTTTATTTGACAGGTACTCGACCAGATATTACACATGCAGTAGGAATGGTTGGAAGATTTCAAGCCAACCCAAAGGAAACTCATCTTCAGGCAGTCAAAAGAATCTTCAAATATCTTCAAGGGACCCAAAACTATGGCTTATGGTATCCTAGAAATACAGATCTCACTCTTCATGCTTACACAGATGCAGATTGGGCTGGAAGTGTGGATGATAGGAAAAGCACAAGTGGAGGTGCTTTCTTCATGGGTTCCAGATTAGTATCTTGGTTCAGCAAGAAACAAAGTTCGATTGCCTTATCTACAGCTGAAGCAGAATATGTGGCTGCAGCATCTTGTTGCACACAACTTCTTTGGATGATGCAGACCTTGCAGGACTTTCAAATCACTTGCACTCCACCTGTCTCTATCTTATGTGATAATACAAGTGCAATCAGCATTTCAAAGAATCCAGTCATGCACTCAAAGACCAAGCACATACCAATCAAGTACCATTTTCTTCGGGAACAAGTGCTTGAGCAGAAGGTCAAGTTGGAGTATGTTCCTTCTAAGGAGCAAGTTGCTGATATTCTCACAAAACCACTGCCCAGGGAAACTTTTGAATATCTCAGACAAAAGCTGGGAGTAGTTGATGCTTCATCCTGTTGTTGAAATTTGTTTGTTCTACAGAAAAGTTGGTATACGCAGGTTACGGAAGGGATATGAGCGTATACACGCGGATTCATGCTGGGTAAGTCGCGTGTATTCTGGACGCTTGTTGCAGAAAGAATATCCGCGTACATACGCTGTTTTATACAGGATAAAACGCGTATATGAAGTTCTGAACAGCAAGGGAAAACTCTGAAGTTCTGAACAGCAATAGGAATGTCAGAATTATTCAGGCACAGTTTCAGGGAGTGCAACAGGCACAGGTTCAGGGGGAGCAGCTCAAAAGTCTCATAAAGCATTGTTGGCATTCAGATGTTTTGGTTGTTGGTTTCAGGAGAAGGAGCTCAGAAAGAAATTCTAGTTGCTGATCTAACAAGATGTTTATCAGATGCTGCTGGTGTCTTTCCTAAGTCTTGGTCTAGATCTGTTGTCTCTATGTCATGTATCTCTCTTGTCTCTTTTATGGTGTCAAGGTCATGTAACGGCCTTTGTTGGTTTCCCCACTATGCCTGGGATGAATGCTGTAATATAATTGGTTGTTTCTGATATGTTATGGTTGTATGTATTGAGTCCTTTGGTGATAGAAAGGTCCCTTATGGTGTATAAGTCTTGGTTCTTGTTGAAGAACATCTTTTGCAGATCTGGCCTACTGTCAGGGGGAGCACGAGTCAGCACAGCCAAGCAGAGGTATCAGCATGTCCTCAGGGGGAGCATAGCCCTTTGCCCTTGATGTCAAAGGGGGAGAGTGACTTGGTGTGGTGGTTGCCATCAAGTCCAAAGGGGGAGATTGTTGGCATTATGATTCAAGTGTTGTCCTTGATGGCAACTCACTCAGTGGATGGTACAGGTGCTCAGAGGTTAGTACAGGTGATGGCAACTTAATCAGAAGACAGATCTCAGTACAGCATGCCAAGGAAGCTCATACACGCTGTTTCGTTAAGCCCAAGTCGCGTGTACACGCTAGTTCGATTCAGAAAAAGCGCGTGTATGTGGAAAGGTTCCTTTGGTTCATGGTGGTTAGTCCTTGGAAGTTGTGCCTATGATTTCGGACCATTATGTCTCGACGGGCGTGTCGATCCCTAGTTTTAAAGTTGATGGTATTGTGTTACTATGGTTTTGGCTCTTGGTATTGAGAAAGGCCTAAGGCTATATAAGGAGAAGAAGATCATTAGGCAAAATCATCTTTCGACAAGGCTTGAATATCTAAGAGAGAAAGAGATCTGATATGCAGGTTCTGAGTTGCTTGATCTAAGCCAAGGAGAGATCACATCGGTTGATGGAAGACTAGATCTAAGGATAGATCGGGATCTAATGGTTTGAAATGCACTATCATGATATGGTTGATTATGCGTATTTCTAGATCTGCATATTGTCGCAATGTTACGTTCTGAGTCTAACTAATGTCTGGTACAGCTGCAAATTGAGAAAGTTTATTTTTAGATCTGTACGCAGGTTGGCTTCGGTAAAAGAGCGTGTATACGCGGGTTCTGCTCATTAAAGTAGCGTATATCTTTTGAAGCTTGATTTGGGTTTACAGTGGGGTCTGACTGTTATTGCAGAGTTCTGTAGTCTGCTCTGTGTTCTGGTAACTGGTGATTGACAGGGTTCAGTGGTTCAGTGATTCAAAGTTTGGTTGTTTTATGCTTCAATGATCTGTTGTGGAAATTGAATGAATTTTGGTCTTCAGATTGTAATGTTGTGCTTCAGGAATATCCAAGTCTGAAAATGTATGAAAAGTGATACCTGAAGAAGGAAGATTGTAGGTCAGCACCTACGTACTAGTATCTTGGCTAGTACAAGAGCAAAGGGGGTTGGAGCTCCCTTCCAAGGAAGTTTGGAGAACGAGAGAAGGTTGAAGCCTTCTGCAGGTTGTAGCCTGCGTACTGGTATAAGGCTGCACCAGTACAAAAGATTGTAAACTGAAGTTTCATATTAAGAAAGATAGAGACAACTTGCAGCAGGTGGTTTTCACCCACATTGGGTTTCCACCTTATATCTTGGTGTTCATGTGTGTGGCTTTTATCTGTTCTGTTATACTGCACATGTTTACTGTTAATATGATGAATAATGTCCTGATGCACTTAATTGAAGAATAAGCTAACTAAATTGTGAGTTTTATGCTTATACGCTGTTTTACTTCGTCACAGTAGCGTGTACACGCTGGTTCACTTAACTGAAGTAGCGTATATGTTTCTGGGCATTTGAAAAGTTTGATTAATCTGATAATACTGATTCACCCCCCCTCTCAGTATTATTTCCAACATTACAGAGATAACCATATACATAAAGATGCAACGGAAATAATACTTCATTTCATTAATGGAAAATACTGAAATATGCTTACAACCATAAATGGAAATAAACCAGCTAGGGCGATGGTAGCTTATCTCTGAGAAGAGATGTGGTGGCTACATGCCTCTGAACTATGTTACAATGAGGCTCGAAGGCCTATTTATTGTTGAGAAACAATGGAAAACCCTTAACATTCCAAAACCTAACGCTAGGAGATGAAACGCCAAACTATGGGCCCCGTTTGGGTAAATTGGTACATCAACTTCCCGGGGTCGTAACTTTGGCATACGATCTCTGTTTGACGCGTAAAATAGCTTGTTAGAAAGATCTATCCGAGCACTACCACTTTGGGAAGGGCAGCATGCGTCCATGAAATTTCCCAAAAAACGTCGTTTAGGGCCTCAAAACGGCTCCAGAAGTTCATGACTCGAAAAACTGCTAAAAATAGTAAGTTGTGCTACAATTGAGGAAACTGAAAATGCTGAGAGAAACAATGGTGGGGGTCCATGTGGACTTGGCAGGTGGCCACCAATATCCACCTGGATCAATGATATAATATACGACATCTCTAATATATACATATGCCTGATAATACATCTGAATAGACATCAAAATATAATACATGAATCCACGGTATGGACATAACTATGAGTTTGAAAAGGAACATGTCTATGGATCCACGACATGGACGCAACCACATGTATGCAAAGGATCATGTATACAATCATGAATACTCAATAACTCCTTGCAACCTGGATTTTAATAGTTGATATCCAGGGTCTTCATCTCTATCCCAATCGAAGTACGAATCTAACCATGTGAATAGATGTGTTGACGTCGAACGTGGTAGAAACCTCCTGATTACTGGTCAATAATGTAAATTGTTAAGAGGCGTGAGAGAAACCACCAATAATGCCAATGGTACTCAATGTACACCAATAAAATCTACAAGTGTGAATATGTGAGCTAAAGTCAAACACTTGTCGAATCATTCAATCAAAGGCCAATGATGTAAGTTTGTCATCAAATACAAAGAACTTGCCATTGAGGCATGCAATCTCCAAGGTATTGAAAGGATGTTTCTAAATCAACTTCCTGGATAATGATATGAAGTCAACAGGAAGTGATTTGTTGAAGGAGGGCGATAAAGTTTCCCACATCATCGACACAAAACATAGGATATCTCAAAATGATAGGAGTGATTCAGGATTATTGCAGAGAGGGTCACATAGGTATAAGAGGTTTTACTTTTGCAAATAGGACTTCTCTTGAACATAGCGGCAACATGACTCTCGAGCTCAGTTGCACTTGACTCAAAATGGAATCAGAGGTCATGATGACAACAATGATGATCAAATTAGAGGCAAATGGATTTCCCAAACCCAGGAAGGAAAGTGGTGAAGAGAGGATATACCAAACCCGACACGAGATGTAGATGATTTTCATGTTCAAGAGTGACATGTTTCCTTTACACAAAATACAAGACATGTTTATTTCCATTTTCCCCACTATCGCTAGCAAGTACCTCTTTATTTTTAATCACGATCTTAAAGAGGATACCATATGCTTGTCATATAAGTTCATCCTTTGAATGAATCCATCCTAGTAAGTTTAACGAGCCCTAGGAAGGAGTAACTTGGTCTTGTCATAGTGACAAGTCCTGTGTCGTTTAATTTTTACGAGTCTGGTGGAGGGGTAACTCAACATCTTTTTCATGTTTAGAGAGTTTGAAAAAAGAGGTGAAAAGGAAAACTACATACATCCCTTTTCGTAAATAGTATCTCGAATCTGAAAAGGTAGAAAACAATATTCAAAAGAGCCTCTTAGCCATGTGTGACCAATGTATTCCTTTTTCGTACATTATTCTATCTTAGTCTGGAAAAGGGTTAAACTTATACTGAGTAGTCATATTTCCATTTAATTTTACGAGTTCAAAAATACTTGACAATATTTTCATATTTTTGGAGTCTGAAAGGAGCTGAAAGATGACTCTGCCTAGAAGAACGAGTGGTATAAAAGGATAGAAACTGGTTCTGGTGATGATAGAACTACTCAAAACATGTAAAGGTCATTAGGCTGGCTAATAAGACCACTCATCGCAAATTTTCCTTGGGAAAGGGTAAAACAACCAAGTGAAAGTGTATGATCAGCCAAAGAGATGGTGACGATGAAATAAAAAAACCAAGGCTTGTCCAGGAAAAAAGGTTGATAAAGATGGAAATAACGAGAGCTAAAGTGGGAATGGCTTTATTTTTACAGAAGCTTGAAACATGGGAAACTATGCTTGAGTATACCTGAAGATGGTTTCATTTTTTCACAAGCTTGAAACATGAGAAAAAACTATGCTTAGATTTGGTTTCATTTTTACACAAGCTTGAAATGGAGACAAACTATGCTTGAGAATGGTTTCATTTTTGCACATGCTTGAAACAAATATAAACTATGCTTGAGATGAGTTTGCATGCCCCCAACATAATGACTCAATTCGAGGTACATGCCCCCCAAGCTTCATTTAATTCACCTAAGTATACTACTAGCTACTAACAGGTGGATGGAATGAAGGTTCACTTACGAGATCAAGTGAAAGATTTGACTGCCCGATTTTATGAGATCTAATCGAAGACTCTAATTGGAAGGGGATTTGTTTCATTTTTCAACTAGCTTGACATAGGAAAATAACCATGCTCATGACACCTTGTTTGATTTTTTAACGAGTTTTACACAAGTAAAAGAACTCTGCTCATGGAGACCTATTTCATTTTTTAACGAGGTTGACATAGTAAGAGACCTATCCTCATGGGAACCTATTTCATTTTTTAATGAGTTTGACATGGTAAAAGAACTATCATCATGGGAACCTATTTCATTTTTTAATGAGGTTGACATAGTAAAAGAACTATCCTCTTGGGAACCTATTTCTTTTATTAACAAGGTTGACATGGTAAACGAACTATCGTCATGACCTTGATTATGGATTATAAGAGAACATGGCTTCAAAGAGGTTCTCATCAGATGGGAGAACAAATCTCTAGAAGGGATACACATCAAAGGGATATAATGGAAATATCAAGCTCCAATGCCCCCAGTACATGACACACTATATCACTGACTAGATCATCAATAGACATAGGCATGGAACAGGTGGCCACATAATTAACTTGTGGCAGGTGTGATACCACTTGAATAGATGGAACATTTAGGGAAGATGGTTGATTAGGAGCCATATTAGGACCAACATGTGGCGGGGCTGATACCATTTGCATAGATGGAACATTTAGGGAATATGGTTGATTGGGAGCCATATTAGGACCAACAAACAAAAGTTGATCAATGGCTACAATTCTTCCTTCTTGCAGGAAACATATGACATGAAAGAGAGAAGAGACAAGAGCTCCCATGACATAATCATAGTCACGACCAAGGAGTAAATTAAAATCCAAAGGGCCTTGGACAACCATCATGTCGAGGTAGACAATGTTTCCTCCAAAAGTAATAGGCAACTTAGGAAGGATCCCTAATGGTTGACTGGTTCCTTTGTTAAAAGCTAACAGATTCTGGGTAATGGGCACAATCTGCGAAGAACCTAAATATTGCCAAGTAGTTGAAGACATAATACTAACAAATGCACCTTCATCTATTATTATGCCAGGTAAGGGTATATTACAAGCCTGTACCATGATCTGAAAAGGCATGCAAGAAGGAAGGTGATATCCTACCAGTTGACTCTAGTCAGAGAGGGTGCCTAAACTACTTGGAGAGGTGCCATTGGAATGGGAAAATTTCCCTCTTGTGTTCTAGTAATGGGAGGATCGCCTCCCTGTACCGTGGGAATAGGAGGATCACCTCCCTGTACTATGGGAATAGGAGGATCATCCCCCTATACTGTGGAAAAAGGAGGATTACCCCCTAATACTTTGGAATCTAAAGAAACAAGAAGAACTTGAGTGGTACAAACTTCACTCTCTAGATGATCAACTGAAGGTGGAACCAATTCGACCAGTCTCTCAACCAATGTTTGGTCGAGAACAAACTCATGGGACTCACTTTCAGAGAGGGTGGGATTGACTAGAGATGAGCTATGATCAATCACTTGATCAACTAGTAGAGGGTTGAGGGAAATATTCTAATAACCAGTCAAAAGACGAGGTTGAGAAGCGGTAAGGTTATCCAACACTTTAGAGGTTTCATCCATATAAGGACAAAGGTGAATAGGATGTTTCCCTTCACATAACCTATAGGGAAATTTGACTTTTCCCTTTTTCCCATGGGATTTACTATCACTAGGGTAAGATTTATCACCAACATGATCTCTAGAGGCTGATGACAAAGGTCGATGTGAACCTGTGGACCACACTTCTAATATCTTGGGAATACCACTACATTCTCGAAGAAGGTGGTCCCCCTTATAAAGCTTGCTAGGTAATTTCACTTTACAAGATTGATTGGAAGGTTTCTCAACATCAATTGCGTCAATAGTATTGATTGCTTGGTTGCCCCCTTGCTTATTTTTCTTCTTTTTATCCCCCTGGTTACTAACTTGCATGTTTTCACCAGACAAAGAAAAAGAAGAGGAAGAAGACTGAACGAGCAAAGAAGGCAAAGGTTCAACTTTAAGATCAAATCGAGTTTGATATGGTTCAAGTGGAGGAGAGCTCGGTTGAGGAGCTATTTGGACATTCAGAACCATAGGGGTCGAAAATAACCAAACCAGAAAACCAATGGTAAATCCAGGAAGAGACAACATTGTCATATAGGGAGCACCAACATTTTCAAAAGAAGGAAAAGGACCAAGATTCTCGTCAGAGGAGTTTCCTTGGTTGGTAGACTCAAGAATTGTTGTCATTAGTCTCAACCTAATATTTACTGAGCATTTCCACGTGAAGGATTTTTTTCCGCAGTCAGTTAATTTATTTTAGAAATTAACAAAACAAAATAAAAAAGGGGTAAAACTGGGCAAAAGGGTTAGCCAAGTATCCTTGAACTACAGAATACCTCATGGAAAACCAATAAGTACGAGAAGGCAATCTCCCCGAATGTTGTGTTTCATGTATCACGTTTACAAGGCGGCCGACTCGGTTACCTATGGATGGATAACAACCTATAGGGGCCTCCCAATATATATGCAATGGTACGTGGGAGTGCAGTCCGTAGTAGTGTTGTCTAATGTGTAATTGTTCGATGAGAGTGTTCCCATATACTTACCATGCGTGGAGCACCTTCGATATACCCAAAAGTACTGGAGAACGGTCCTATACACTTCCATATGTGGAATGAGATTTCACCCCTAGGATAAAATGCTAGAAAATAACAACATCTCCTACATTTAATGACCCTAGAACACGTCTATAACCTAGATCTATAAATGTTTGTGTTAAGTTCCAAATACTCCTTAGGGTAATTGAGGTAAATTTTAAGTTTATCTTCAATTAAGTTTTAGTTTTAAGGCTCAAAACGATGTCAGCTGAACTCCTAGTAAGGGAAGAGATTCAAACAATGATGCAACAATGAAGAATGCAACAAACAAAGCTTTCCTAACTAGATCGTTCACTTTCACTTTCCAAATGCAATGCCAAAAAGTAAAAATTATTTTCACTTTTCCTAACACGCACTTATATGAATTATGCTTTTCTTTTTGCTTTAAATGATTTAATGCAACTAATGCACAATTTAGTTTTCAATAATTAAAAAATGAGATCTATTTCCAATAATCAATTCCAAAAAATAACTTTTCATGCAAGTGATCTAATGCAATTTTAACGAAAAGTAAATTTTTTGAAATGAAAACTAATTCAATGCAAAATTGATTCCTTTAATCAATGCAAAAGAGAAATAATTGTTTAATTAATAGAAAAATCAATAATTCTCAAGCACACAAGTATTAAACAAAGATCTCAATCGACTCAAAACTTGAAAAAACTCAATCAAAATTTGATTTTTTACCACTTCAAGCAAGAGACAATCTTTTGCATTCCATAAAGAAATTAGAAGCATACAGACAAAGACAGATGCAGATAAAGCAGAGAAGATACCTCAGAGACCATGACATACTAGACTTTTTAGTAGAGACCCTAAAAATTCTCACATTCAAGGACCGATGCTACTTTATATAGCAAAACATGTGCTTCCAGTGTCATCATCACTACTTTTCATAGAAAAACCTGTGCTGACAGCACTACTTTTCCTAGCAAAACCCGTGCTGGTCTTCAGCGCGCGTAAACAGTGGAAGACAAGGTTTTCGACGCGATTGTACAGGGAAAAATAGGTGCTATCAACGTGACTGTACAGGGAAAAATAGGTGCTGTCAGTGCGACTATAACTGATAAAACACACTCTTAGAGAGGAAAATTTAGGAAAAACGAGAAAGCCTTAGGAAGAAACTCTAGACCTGATACCCTAAGACACCAACAATTCAGAGTACAGACTGAAAATCAATCCAAATACAAGGTCTTTCGATGGTTGGACAAACTTAACGAAAAGGAAAAAATGAAAGGAGGATGAAAAGGGTGTAGTCTTCCCCAACGGAGTCGCCAATTTGTTAACCAGACAATCCCTTCTACATATAGAAGCGATCCCTCTAGCCCAATGTGTGGGTCTAGTAACAACTGTGACAAAACGAGCAAACTTCCCTAACCTAAATCAGAATGGCAAATGAGAAAGGGATATGACCTACCTCTCTCCTATGCGCTCAACCTTTGATGATGATCCTGATCCCTTAGCTCCCAAGATCGCTCCTCGTTATTCCTTACGTCAAAATAACTGCAAGAGAGATTAAAACACAACAACAAGAGAGATCATAGAATATGCATTCCAATGTAAGTTATACAATAGATCAAGGAGTATTGTACTAAGAAAACCATCATAGACAAACTTATGGGAAGTAAAACATGCTTTGTATTAATGATTAAATCAAAGAGGGAAGCATACAACCGATGCCTTGATGTTGAAGGCCTCCTTTAGGATGGTTCCAAGTCCAAGCCAAACTTAACA
Organism: Pinus tabuliformis; assembly: GCA_031772625.1. Taxonomy (NCBI): domain Eukaryota; kingdom Viridiplantae; phylum Streptophyta; class Pinopsida; order Pinales; family Pinaceae; genus Pinus; species Pinus tabuliformis. The sequence goes on from CM062816.1 coordinate 1,468,231,196, forward strand.
AGCTCTCCTTTCTTCCCTCATCAAAATGGTAGTATCTAAGCACAATTGAGAAGAAGAATGGTAACTAGAAATGGCCAACCCATTGAGGAAAGTGAAGAATAGATTTATAGTGATGGAGAGGATGTTAGAGATACACCAAAGGGGGAGAAGGTCCTTATCCCAAAGGTAAGATCCCTAAAGGTAGGATCAAAGGATCTAAATGGGAGTACTCGAACATATCTTCATCCAACAACTACCAGCTTGTCGTTCTCGAGGCTTCTAGTAAGATAAGCTTCTGCTCCATTTTTGGAGAAACTGCCTAAAGAGGATCAACGCAGATTTTCCTATCAAAAGTCACACTAGTCACTAGTTAGACAAAAGTTTAGCAGCACGAATTTTCCTTCTAAAAGTAGCGTTGGTCTTACAAATTAGGGTTTTTCACAAGTTTTTCCAGAATTACTTCAAGACATTAGTTCTCCATCTCTTCAGGGATGTGTTAAGCATATAATTCATGGTGAATGAGTTTACACAACTTTCGTTGTTTTACGACATTTGTGACCGCAGTGGCACAAAGGACGAAATTTCGGGTATAGAATTGGGAATGTGACAAAATACCGTGTAATAGAGAGAGAGAGAGAGAGAGAGAGAGAGAGAGAGAGAGAGAGAGAGAGAGAAACTACATATTTTACATGCCCTAAATGATTGAACATTAATCTATATATACAATTTAATTGCAAATATAAATAACCCGACTTTTTCAACTTCACTCAATTATTATTTCATAAATATCAATGTATTCTATTTTTTAACTTTATCTATTTAAATTTGATATGAAACTTTTGTGCCACTTTGTTTACAACTCTTTGTTATCTAGAATTTCGATCTGTTCACCCTTATTTTTTATCATCACTAATTGCATGTTGAGATGTCTATTTCATCTGTCTATTTCATCTCTATATATAAATAAATAATATGATATGGAATTATTCTTAATTTAAAAGTAAAAGTAACATATTATATTTTTATTTTTATTTTAATATAATATATATTATTGAAAAAATATAAATATAATTTTAAAAATATTTAAATGTTTTAAATAAATTTTTGAATGACAAAGATAATATTAAAAGGTATTTTTGAGGTCTATATAAAATTATTATTTAATAATGAAAATTTGAAAATTGTTACTTTAGTGATTACAATTATATTTGAAATTTTGAAAAGGATGTTTGGTAAGAGATATGAACAAATTTTGAAAGAAAAAAAATCATATTGTTAGCATTGAATAATGAATATTAACTATGGCATAAAATTGTATCGTGATATGAAGTTATAATTTAATGTAAAATGAGACTTTAAAAAACAATGAGATCATTGTTTAGCCGTATAAATCTATGACATTAGGAGATTCATAAAGCTTTTTAAGATAAGAATTCCAATCGTGAAGAGCAATTTTATTATTATCCTTAGTCTTCCTAGTCAGAATCTGCCTCCAAAATTTCTTAGGAGCTACCTTAGAGAGGTGTAAGAGATTCTCCTGTCTTTGACGAATGTACTGCCTCTTTTTCCTTTTAATTAGGGCTTTATATATTCTTATCTTGTCCATTTTAAGAGAATCATCAATAGCTTCCTTAATTGCTCTCCTTGCATTTTTACAATCTTTGTCATACCAAGGATTGGTTTTGCTATTTCTTTTATTATTTGAGACTTCAATTGAGAACTTTTTAATAGAATATGAGAGGGTTGTAGTAAAATTATGATATAGGTCTTCTATGTTATCTATACTAGATAAAGGAGGCAAATTAGTTTTTAATTCATTTAGAAAGAGGTCCTTTTTATTTTTATCAAATATTAAGTTCTTTTGGTTGTAAGTATTATTTTCTATGGGAACTCTATGCATGACAAAATTGAGGGTTATAAGTAAAGGCCTATGATCGGAGTCAGGCTCGTGGTCGTTTAAGATGTCAAAGTTTATCATTTCGTTGTATAATGGAAGATCGAAAATAACGTAGTCTACCACGCTGCTACCAAGTCCATGGATGCAGGTCATCTTGCTGGAATTGGGCCACTTTTTTAGACCGTTGCAAATTATGAGATCCTGAGCACCACAGAGCTTGACAAGCTCTGACCCAAACAAATTTTCCCCGAGGTCTTCAGAGCTCCTTTTGTACCTACTAGCCAGGGTAGGGTCTTCGTCTAACCAAAGAGGATTAGGGTTGGAACGATTGCTTAAAATAATAGCTTGGTTGTTTGAAGTTCGGGCATTGAAGTCACCTATTAAAAGGATATTACCATCATTCCTTAGGCTAGAAAGATCGTTCTCTAAACTATTGTAAGGGTTAGTTTTATCTAGATTCTTCTTCTTATAGAAGTTAGAATTAATGGGGGGGAAATAACATATTGCTATGTAGGACTTTTTATTATTAATGTCTCTGATCTCTATCCAACTAAATTGGTTGTAAGGGTCGTTTTTATAAAGCCTAACATAGGGGGAGATGTTCTTCTTAATGTAACAAGCTATTCCCCCAATGCCTCTACGGGAGGATCGCTTGTTCCATGTAGACCATAGCGTAAAGCCATCTATGTTAGGGACCTTAGATTCTTCGTGCTCCCAAGTTTCAACAAGCAAAATAATATCAACATCATTTGAAATCCAACTTAGCTTGGGGCCTTTGTTCCATGGGAAGCCCCGACAGTTCCAAGAAAGGATCCGGAGCATGTTTAATTTCTATTGATTATACTATCTTTTTGGTTTTTGTCTCGAATAAAGGCTTTTCTATTTCTGATTATTGCCCATTTTCCTTTCTTTCTAGCTTCTTTTACCTTTTGAACCTCCTTTCTTAATTCTGCTTGATCTTCTGGAATGAGATCTTCATTTATGAATATTCCCGTTCCTTTTAGACTTTAGGTTTTACTAAGTATGTTGTGCTTATGATCAGTAGAGCTCACCTTTATGTGGATTAATCTTCCTGTATTCTCGGTTAATTTCCCCAACCTTGTTGCTTCTGTGAGACACACTGTTTCAATTTGTAATCTATTAAGTAATTCTGTCTGGACTAAGGCTAAAGTATACTCATCTTCTTCCTCTTTTAAACCGAAGATTATAAGGTTTAAGGTCCTTTTGTTACGTTCATGGTCTAATTCTATTAATTTTTTCATTTCTTCTTTAATTGGTTTAATATCTAACTTATCTACCACACTATTTAGGGTGAGGCGGCTATTAAATTTTTCTTCTAATTCTTTAATCATGTCTTTCATTTTAAGACCCTCTAAGGTATCAACGTCTCCTTGCTGGGATGGTTGGTTAGTATCTTGGTTTTGTTTTTCTATAACATGCAATCTAGTCTCCATTGCCTCCATTTTATTCTCCAGTAGTTCTATTTTATTTTCTATTTGTTTCTGGATAGTGTTTTCAAGAGATGCAAATTTGTTTTCCAGCACGGCTTCTAACTCTTTTTGTAACTTGGCTTCTCTTTCTTCTCTACGTTTCTCTAAAGACTCTATATACCCATAGAGGCCTTGTAGAGTAACTGTGCTAGGTCTGCCCTTGGTAATCTTTGGTAACTATGGTGAAATATTCATACTTGAAATTATATGAGCAAATATGTATTAGAAAAGAAAAAGATAAGGAATGTGTGCACCTGATATCCGAACCTGATGTGCGAGCCAAGATCTCCAAGCTTTGGATTTAGGTATGCGAGCTTTAAAACCAAGATCACCGAATGCGTTTATAAATGCGAGCCCCAGAACCAAGATCACCTTATATATGCGAGCCAAGATCACCGAATGTGAGGGTTATATATATTTCAAAAACCGGAGCCTTAGAACCGGAACGAGGGTACCGAGCTTCGAATTTATATATGCCAAAATCACCGGATGCGAGGATTTAAGAGAATCGTTCAATATATATCCGCACTGATAACCGAACTCCGCACCCGTTTTATCGAAGACTGCACTGTTTATATATGCGAGAGACTGTTTATATCATGAGACTTTATATACAACCGGAACCGAGACTATATATGCGAGACTATATATCATGCGAGACTTCCGCTGCGAGACTATATGCGAGAGTATATATATAACCGGAGCTGAGACTATATATGCGAGAGACTGTTTATATCATGAGACTTTATATACAACCGGAACCGAGACTATATATGCGAGACTATATATCATGTGAGACTTCTGTGCGAGAGACTGTTTATATCATGAGACTTCCATGCGAGAGACTGTTTATATCATGAGACTATATATCATGCGAGAGACTGTTTATATGCCAAGATCACCGAAACTATATATGCGAGAGACTGTTTATATCATGAGACTGTTTATATGCCAAGATCACCGAGACTATATATGCGAGAGACTGTTTCGCGAGACTGTTTATATATCTTCCGCTGCGAGACTATATATCATGCGAGAGACTGTTTATATGCCAAGATCACCGAAAGTTTATATGCGAGAGACTGTTTATATGCCAAGATCACCGAAACTGTGTATATAATATAGACAAGATCACCGAGACTGTTTATATGCGAGAGACTTCGCGAGACTGTTTATATATCTTCCGAGACTGTTTATATATCGAAGAGACTGTTTATATATCTTCCGAGACTGTTTATATATCACTGAGACTGTTTATATATCACCGAAACTGTGTATATCGCGAGACTGTTTATATATCACCGAGACTGTTTCGCGAGACTATATGCGAGAGTATATATATAACCGGAACCGGGACAAGATCACCGAGATTTGTTTATATGCGAGAGACTGTTTCGCGAGACTGTTTATATATCTTCCGAGGCTGTTTATATATCGCCGAGACTGTTTATATATCATCGAGACTGTTTATATATCAGATAGAAATCAGATAAAGTAATTCAAAATAAATTACAAATATTTAATATATATATAATTCTTTTAATTATCAAAAACATTGGTATGATTTTTTGATAGGGAAATTATTAATAAAGTTATTAGAAGTAAATTGATTACTCAATTAGAATTATTCTCTTAGGGTTGCAAATTTTGTGAAAAGACAAACTCTTATTAATATGGATGAATGATGGGAGGCAATAAAGTAATGAATTACAAGATTGTGTAAAAGATCAAATTTTAAAAAATAATTAGCTTTCTCTCATATATATATATATATATATATATATATAAACCCACATTTATATAAAATTAAATTAAATTAATTAAATTAAAAATTTTAAGAATTTTAAAATTCAAATAAATTAAGAAAGTATTTTGTATTATAGTTTTCAAGTACATTAATATATTGTGAAAATTGAATGTAAAAACTTACAAAAAATAAAAATAAAAATTGAAAATCAAATTAATTGCTGCAAGAGACACTCTATAACATAGTATGAGGTAGATGTCAAGCGTAAATATTTCACAATTAACATTTAACAAATTTAATCTAATTTTAATGTTGACCCTAATTAAAAATCGATATAATTATTATGTATAAATAAAATATAAATTCAACATTGATTTTATGAAAGCGAAGTGGAATTAGTTTCATTGTGCCAAGTGGAATTTTCTTTATGAGAAAGGGTGAAAAATAAAATATGGTAGACATGTGTACATTAATGTAAATGTAATATAATGTAAACATTTTAACTTGGTGAAAATAAAATAAAATTAACCCTATAAAAATTAATAATAATAAAAAATAAAAATGACCCATGGTATTCATGTGGAATATAACCTATTTAAGGGGGAAATTAAACTAGCCTAGATCCATCTTACGTTGATACATTATATTTAGATACATAATTAGTTGTAGAAAATGATGGTATTGAATCTATGTAGCCTCTAAAGGTAAAACTTTTTTATAGATATGCAATCGCACTTTCCATTTGTATGTTTTGCTTCTATCGTTGAATGGATGAGTACATAATGTGTAGAAGCTTTAGATGTTCTAGATGTTCTTGGAGGCTATTAGGTGATTCAGGAAGGTGTTTTTAAGAAGTGTAAGATTAAACAGGATTGCACAAAGTAAATAACAATAGTTGCTTCTTCATTCTAATGGTTTCATTGATAATCACTTTGTTATAGTAATGTAATATATTCACTTAATTTATGTGTAATACAATGCTATAGAAATAGAGCTATGATAAATCTAGGATGGTAGGTTTAGAAATGAATAAGCTTAACTATGAAAGTGGGATAGGGTGAGGGGAAATATTGACTAAAATGTAATATTTAAGTTGGAGGATGATGGGAATTATTAAGTAAAATTTAAAATATTATATTTATATTTATATTTATAATTAGTATTTAAACCAACCTAGATCCATTAACTCTTGATCTACCAAGCCACAAGAGGGATCAAATTTCCTAAGATGCTAACTTCGTTTAAAGTGAAAAGATATTTGATCCCTCTTGGCCCTTGGTAGATCCAGTGAATGTAGCTAGGCTAGTATAGTTTTATTGCACCAAGAGGCACTCTACAACCCAGTATGGGGGTAGTTGTCTAGCCTAAATGTTTAACAATTAACATTTAACAAATATAACATTTAATTAATTTAATATAATGACCTAATTAAAAATACATAAAATCAATATAATGTAATGTATAAACACTATATAAAAATAATTATTCATTTTTTAATTGGCTAAGAGGTGTTCTCCAGCCAAGTATGTTAGAGATGTGTAACCTAAAGTAATTTAATGTAAACATTTTGACTGGATCATAATAAAATTAAAATTAAAATATGGTAGAGATATGTAACTTAATGTAAACAATTTAACTTGGTCAAAATAAAATAAAAATAACCCTATGAAAATAAAAAGATAAAAATAACCCATGGTATTCATGTGGAATATAACCTATTTAAGGGGAAAATTAAACTAGCTTAGATCAATCTTAGTCTGATGTTACATTTAGATACATAATCAGTTGTAGAAAATGACTGGGTTGAATCCATGTAGCTTATAAAAATAAAACTTTAATAGATATGTTCGCTTTGGGCATTTGTATGGATATGTTTGGTGACCCTATGCCTTTTTTATATGCTTTGTTTCTATGATTGAATAGATGAATACATAATGTATAAATAAGGTTAGAAGCTTGAGAAATCTACATTTCTTTTATTTTTAATAAGAGTAGGGTTAAAATGATGCAACATACAAAACAATAGTTGCTTCTTCATTTTTAATGGCTTATTTGATAATTATTATAATATAATATATGTAATATATTCTCTTAATTTGTGTGTAATAATGATTTTATAGAACTATGGATTTAAGATGATATGTTTATAAATGAATAAGCTTAACTATGAAAGTGAGCTAGGGTGAGAGGAGGAGGTGAGAGAAATATTAGGTAAAATGTAATTATTACATTTTGTCTTATATTTCTACCTACCTCCATCCACTTTTTACTAGGTTATATTGGGTAAAATATAATACTACGATATTACATTTTACCCAATATTTCCCCTCAACTAGTCCATTTCTTATCTTAATGTTTCTTTATATTTGAAGTTTGAAAGTAAACAAACTAAACTATAAAATTAGTGATGAGAAATATTGAGTAAAATGTAATATTTAGGGGGGTGACATGAAATATTAAGTAAAATGTAATGATATTACATTTTAATTAGTATTTTCTTCCACCCTGCAAACTTTTTATTAAAAAAATTATTTATATTTGAGGTTCATAAGTAAACTTAACTCCTATGTAAACATTTGATCCTAGTATGGTAGAGATGTTGCAATCTTTATTTTGACTTGGTAAAAAAAAAATTATTATAAACTAGTCTAGATCTATTATAATTCAGAATCTATCAAAAAATAAAGAGGGATCAAAATTCTAAAGATGTAAACATTTTTTAAAGTGAAAAAAAAATTAGAGATAAATCTAAAATTAAGATAAATCTAAACAAATATTAAAATAAATTAAAAATTTATATAACATAAAACCATTTTTATAATTTATTTTTAAATTATATATATATATATATATATATATTCATTCTAACACGGCACTAAATGGTATGGCGTCAACTTTTAACTTTGTGATTATTTAGTGCACTGGAAAGGACGTGGAAAGTTCGCCTCTTCAACGGCTTATAAAATTGGAACTTTGTTAAATCTGATAGGTTTAAATATTTAAGAATTTTCAAAATTTTAAATTTATTTATATATTTAAAATAATAATAAACCAATCATTAACAATAACATATTAAATTATATAAAATAATTAGATTAACTTAATTATATATATATATATAAATTTTTTAAATGAATATTTTGTATATAAATTATTTAAAATAATATTTATATTACTTTTAAATTAAATAAAGATAAATAAGACGAGAATTCATTTATAATTATAATGAGAGAGAACTTTGAATTTAGCGAGAAGTTATGCATAGAGAACTTTGAATTTAGCGAGAAGTTATGGATAGAGAACTTTAAATTTAGTAGGAAGTTATGTAGAGTGATTTAAAATAAGTAAAAGAAAGTTATCGTAAAAAAAAATTACAAATATAGAAATTATAAAAGAAAATAAAATAAAATGTATATGTTTTTTTTATTTTTTTTATATCGAATATATTAGTATAGATTTTTTTTATAGACAAATTATTCATAGGGTTTTTATTCTTTTTATTATTGAAATAAAATAAATAAAAATATATATGTCTTTTATTCTTTTTATTATGGAATATATTGGTATGGATTTTCTATAGACAAATTATTGATATAGTTTTTATTCTTTTTATTATCGAATATATTGGTCTGGATTTTTTATAGACAAATTATTGATAGATTTTAGAAGAAAATTTATTTAATTAGTCAATTAGAATATTTTTTCTAGATGGGTGCAAGTTAATGATGGTCTTTTATTTTGAGAAAGAACAATTTGTTACTTTGGAGGAATGGTTAGAGGTAGTGATGCAGGAAAAACCCCGTAAAGGCAATTTCTCTAATTTTCATAATAACCTTACGTGAACCTGTGGGTTATGGCCCACCTATACAAATTGGAAGCATTTACGTTGGTGGGTTTTAAACAAAAACCTTACCAATCACCAAACAATGAAATAACACAAAACCTGCCAACGAATGTCGGTTCCACCTGAATGCGCAAGACCAGACCTCAAATAAAATAAACCCTTGTTCATAAACTTCTCGGGTCTACTTTTGAATTTAAAGTCCAATCACTTTATCGCTGATATCCGTTGGATATACGCAATCATCAAATCTACGGCTTGCGGCTCTTCAACAAGCACACGGGTTAAAAACAGGCCTAACCCCCACCATTGACTAGTACCTAAAAGTTTGACATTGAGATTGACAACCAGGATTTAGTACGGGGCTTCAACAACGATGAAGACACCAGTACACTCCTATTCCCCACAGTTTATTCCTTTGCCATTAATATCTGTCGATCTAAACGATCTGATGGCTCCCTCTGCGCTGTTCACTGACAATGGAATTCGTATTTCCACCCATTAACTCTGCCATACTCTATTCACATTCATACAACAGTTAACTTGTTAACATTGGATCGCCATCGATCCTTACAGTGATCGATGGTTGATTAATGAACCAATAACACGTGAATTAACTCAATAACACATAAACACTGAGACATATGAATTCCACATAACACACAATTCATACAACAGTTAACTTGTTAACATTGGATCGCCATCGATCCTTACAGTGATCGATGGTTGATTAATGAACCAATAACACGTGAATTAACTCAATAACACATAAACACACAGACCTATGAATTCCACATAACACACAATTTATATTATACATAGTATAATTACAATCTAAGGCATTTCAGCCTTAGTCATAAATTCTCTTCTCAACTACATTGAATCCACACTCTGTTTACACAAATGTTTCCTGACCCCTCTATATCAATCTTCTCACACACACAGAATCTTTATAGAGAAAATTACAAAGTCGTGGATCATCTCAGATCCACAATTTCCTCTCAAAAATCACCTAAATCTCTCTATCTGCATACATGGCAGATAATTACATTAAATTAAGTCTTCTCGAGACTTATCAATTCCATCAAATTAGCTTGTTTTTAATAGAAAAATTTCTCTTGGTTTACATGATTTTCCATGTCTCCCCATCCATAGCTTTGATTTTGACTTTTGATTAAGGGTGGTCGGATGCTCTTGCATCAGACTCCCGAGGCACAAAAATTTATGACCTCCTGGTCATATGCTTCTCCCTAATCCCGTAGCAATTCTACCCACTTCCTCAGTGGAACTGCCTTCATGATCTTTCTATGAGCTGCAACAAAACCTCTGCAGTAATAGTATTTTCTGCTACATGATACCTCACAAAGCTTCTCTTCTCAAGCTTAGTCTTTCGGCATCTCTCTGGTTCTCTCTTCTGTGGAACCATATGAAAATTTCATGCTCTAGGTTGCTGCAAGTTTCTCACCTTCTGTTGCCGCTATCGACAGTACAAAGATAATAAACTCTCTAGTATTCAACATAATTGTACCTCCTTCTTTCACACACAAAGTCTTCTTTCTGCTCGCAGGAAACCTTTCCCTGCTCTAATACCACTTTGATGTAGGAAAAACCGCCTAAAGGAAATTTCCCTGATTTTCATAATAACCTTATGTGTACCTATGGGTTATGGCCCACCTATACAAATTGGAAGCGTTTACGTTGGTGAGTTTTAAACAAAAACCCGACCAATCACCAAACAACAGAATAACACAGAACCCACCAACAAATGTCGGTCCCACTTGAATGCACAAGACCGGACCTCAAATAAAATAAACCCTCATTCATAAACTTCTCGGGTCCGCTTTTGAATTTAAAGTTCGATCACTTTATTTCCAATATCCGTTGGATATACGCGGTCATCAAATCTACAGCTTGCGGCTCTTCAACAAGCACACGGGTTAAAAACAGGCCTAACCCCCGCCATTGACTTGGACCTAAAAGTTTGACATTGAGATCAATGGCCATGATTTAGTACGGGGCTTCAACCACGATCAAGACACCCATACACTCCTATTCCCTGCAGTCTATTCCTCTGCCATTAATATCTATCAATCTAAATGATCTGATGGCTCCTTCTGCACTTGTTCATTGAAGAAGGAATTCGCATTTCCACCCATTAACTCTACCATACTTTGTTCACATTCATACAACAATTAACTTGTTAACATTGGATCGCCATCAATCCTTATAGTGATCGATGGTCGATCAATGAACCAATAACATGGGAATTAACTCAATAACACATAAACACACAGACATACGAATTCCACATAACACACAATTTATATTATACACAATATAATTACAATCTAAGGCATTTCAACCTTAGTCACAAATACTCCTCTCGACTACATTGAATCCACATTCTGTTCACACAAATATTTCCTGAACCCTCTATATCACTCTTCTCACACACACAAACTCTTTATAGAGAAAATTACAAAGTTTTGGATCATCTTAGATCCACAATTTCCTCTCACAAATCACCTAAATCTCTATATCTGCATACATGGTAGATAATTACATTAAATTAAGTCTTCTCAAGACTTATCAATTCCATCAAATTAGCTCGTTTTTAACAGAACATTTTCTCCCAGTTTACATGATTGTCCACATCTCCCCCTCCATAGCTTTGACTTTGACTTTTGATTAAGGGTGGTCGGATGCTCCTCCATGAGGTAGCTAGGGAATTAATTTGAATATTGTGTAAAATGATGAAATTTACAAAAATGAATTGGATCTCCACATATATAGAAAAAACTTATTGAAATTTTCTCTAACTATGTGAATTTTGAGTTTCCCTATCATTTATATGTTATTTTTCATGCAGAATATAATGTACATGTTTCACTTATTGCAACCACTGAGTACCTAAATGATAAAATCTATTTGTGAAATCATATATAAGGGAGTGTTCTTGTGCACATCTACAATTTATGGTCTTAATCTTATAATATTTTTAAACTGTGAAAGTCAGTATATCCAATATTACAAGGCCTTTCTTAGTGCAAAATAAAATGGTCTTAACATTATCAAATGACTTTTTCTTTATATTGTAGGTCCTAATTGTATATTTAAAGACTATGTACCCAACTATATATGCTTGTGTACTTTCATGTACAACAATTTTTTCTAGCCTATAGAAAAATAACAATAAAGAAAAAGATATCATATATTTTTTTGAAAATTGACTTTTTTCCATTAATTTTCATCTCAAATCATCATGCTTGTGATCTCAAACCTATATATGAAGCAACAACGTCATTTTACATGTAAGTATCCCACTAGAAAAATATATAAATTCAAAAAATTGTGTATGTGTTACTAGCACTAAAAAAGTATACATGTTCCTAGCAATAAAAATGTGTGTGTTCATAGTAATAAAAGTGTATGCAGATTCATAGCAATAGGAATGTATTTGTAATCCAATAGATACAAAATTTAATGCATGGGAAATAGTTGATATGGGGTTAGAGGCAGGGAGAGGGAGTGATAGAGAGGCCAGGTAGGGGGCGGGAGGGTAGAGAGAGAGGGGGGAGGGTTCAGAAGAAAAGAGAGGGGCAAAAGAGAGAGTGGGATTTAAAGAGTAAGAGAGATAGAGAAAGAGGGTGGGGAAGGGAGAGAGATATTTATACTTGTTGGAGACATAAAAATGAAGAGAGAAACAAACATGGAGGAGGGTTCTTGTGAAAGAGGGATTGAGGGGGAGAGAGAGGAAATAGAGAGGATAGAGAAAGGAGAGATGGAGGAGAGAAAGATAGTGTGTAAGTGAGATTTGTGTGAGAAGAGAAATAGAGAGAGGGAGGCAGAGAGTGGAGGGAGAAGAGAGAGGAAGAGTGAGAGATAGAGTGATGACATGAGGTAGTTGAAGGGGAGGAATGATATAGGGGGAGGGAGTGAGAGAGAGTGTGACTGAGAGAGGGCTAGAGAATGATAAAGGGATGGAGATAATGATATAGCTTGAGAGAGAGAGAGAGAGAGAGAGAGAGAGAGAGAGAGAGAGAGAGAGAGAGAGAGAGAGGAGCTGTTGTGAAGCATGGTCTGAGGGAAGGATAGAAATAAATGAAGGGGGAGGTACAAGGGGAAAGAATGAGAGAGAGTGAGATATAGAGAGAGAGTGAGGAGGGAGAGAGGAGAGAGGGAGGGAGTTAGAGATAGAGTAATAAAGGGGGTGATTGATGGAGGGGAGGAGAGAATTAGAGAGAGGGGGGATGAGAGCAAAGGAGAGGGGGAGAGAGATAGAGATAGAGCTAGAGGGGGAAGATAAACATGGGATGAAAGAGATAGAAAGAGAGAAATGGAAAGAGAGAGAAAGAGAGAGAGTGTGTCAAGGGGGGGAGAGAGAGAGGGATATAGAGTAGTAATTTTATGCTAATTTTTTAAAAATTTTAACAAAGGTATTTTTGAGTGATTCCACTTGGATTGGAGTTCTAGGACATACTAATTAATAAAAAAGATTACCTCATCTCATTTTGATTTGTTTGGGTATTTGGCAAGTTAACTCGAGGAACAAAAATCCTTTAGAAGTTTGTTTTTGAGATCTTCCTTGTCCAGATTCACTCCAAATTCATGGTAGAAATAAATTTATAGCCTATGAATACTCTTAGACCACTTTGGGGTAGATGAGGTTTGGTTAGGTCGTCATTTAGCTTTTACAATTCTTGTTTCTTGAATATTGATTTCTGTAATTAGTCTAAATTTCATTTTCACAATTTACTTTAAGCAAAGTGTGATTTCCTTCAGGTGCAAGAGTAATCTAGGACTTTCCTTCCCAGAAAAATAGAGTATATTTATTTTAATGTCATTTCTTTTATAGCAAGATAGAGTAGGTTTTCTTGGTTGTCATTGCGCTTTACATTTGTTAAAATAGAATAGGTTTCCTTTCTATCACTTACTTTCCACCAAAAGTAGAATAGGTTTGCTTATTGGTATTTACCTTTTGCAACTTAGAATTGGTAGCTTACCTAGATATTTACTCATTTAAAGTTGTTTCATTGTCTTCTTTCACCTCCATCAAAGGGAGTTGGACTAGGAAGAGGAAGGTGTCTATTGCACATATAGTGTTGATTCCTCTTAAATTTGTACGAACCTCAGGTTGATAGTTTAAGTTGGTAGCCCTAGGAGTTGCAACATTCTTATTGCAATATTGGGGCTCATCACTTTTTGGTGTCGTTGTTGAGGATGGTGTCAAAGAAAAACTCTCTTGTTTTTGGAATGATACCCTCTTTATTTTTTGTAAAAACAAAACATTGCATTAGGAATCTTTCATTGCATTGCATTAGCATTCTCATTCAAAAAATAATAACAAAAACAAAAAAATATTTCTTCCACACCACAAACCACCCCACTTGATCATGTGTGGGTAGAAGAATAAGATTTGGAAGAGAATTTAGAAGGAGGCAGGGAGCATATCTACTCTATCAATCCATATGAAAAAGGGTCTTATCCTCCCCAACCTTTTCAACCATATCAAGGGTCTTACTCCATTCCTTCTTTTCATCCATATCAACAGCAACCTCCCCATTGGGGTCACCCATATCTTCCTTAATATTCATGGTTTTATCCTCCCCAACATATCATTCCTCCTTTACATCCATATCAAAACCAACATCCTCAGTGGGGTGATCCATATTTCCCTCAATATCCTCAATTCCCATGTTCACAGCAGCCTCCTCAATGGGGTGATCCATCCTTCCCTCAATATCCTTAGTATCCTAGACTCCAATCTCAACAAAAATAACATCCACATCCTCCAAATCCATATTAAATAGTCACTCCCTCTCAAATACTTTCACAGTCGCTTCCAAACCCTGACAATAAAACGCCTCAGCCCCCTTACAATGCTGAGATGAAAAATCTTGAAAAAGATCCTCTTTATATAAATGATATTCATCTTAGATCAGGGATATTATTTCAAAAATAATATTCCTCTATTATCATTAAAGAAAGACATCAAGAATAAGAATATATATAGGAGAATAAAGAGTCACAAACTACATTTGATGAAAGGCATGCATTAGAACTTGTGATCAAGGAATTTCTATTGTGCCTTCAGGAGATGAACGAACAAATAGTAGAAGATTTTAATGGCATGGAAAATTAAGACATGAAGAACGATCTAGATGAGCAAGTGAACCAGGGGTATCAAAGCTATATTGAGCTTTAGTTCCATAAAATCCATAAGATGGAGCATCACTCTCTTCTTCAACAGTTCTTAACATCATCAAAGTAGTTGGGCTCTCATATTCAGGTACATGACAAAACATATCATTATTGCCTACACGTGAGTTTATTTGTCATCTTATTATGCACATGGATCCATTAGAAGTATTCATATACTTGAAAGATATTTTTTTTTCAAGTAGAGTAGAAGAGATAAAAGAATAAAAAAAGGGGAAAAGAGAAAAAATAAAATCTCAAGTTAAAACCTCCTCTAAAGCACCTGAGATTGGATCATTGATTGAAAACCTCTATGTGTCGGTTAATGGGTTGGAAAAAAGAGAAAAGAAAGGAAAAGAAAAGAGAAAAGAAAAAAGAAGGAAATAAGATCCTAGGTGAAAACCTCCTGTAAGGCGCTTAGATCAACCTACTAGTTTAAAACCTCATTGAGATAGTTAGTAGGACTAGGGAAAAAAAAAAGAAAAAAAAAAGAGAAATAATTTTTTTCTCTAAGTATATCTCTCTGATGAATGCAGGTGCTCTCCAACCTTTGCAAGCAACAAGAACAAGTTAGCAACATAAGAAAAAGCTTATCAAAAATATAATCAAGGGAATTCAAACTTAAGATTTTTCCTTCTATGCCTAGATGATCCAATAGGACAAAGGTTATGTCAATACATCACCCTCATCCATTTCAATCATCCACCCATCATTCCCAATATTTTCCCATTCATTTTCCTCGTTGCCTTGAAGTACTACAGAAAAGTTATGTGTTGCTACAAGATTGAAAAAAAACACATGGTATAAATTATTTTTACCATATCTCAAAAACCACGTATCCATTGGCAGAGTTGTTTCATGGAGAGATGCATAAGGATGATGGTAACATGCTCAAGAAATTTTAGCAAATTCCAGTGCACATGTTTTTAGAAATTGGCCACCATCACCTACAACCATTTCTCATTTTTCTCGAGATTCGTGCACCCATTGGCCAATATGTTTTATGGGGAGGTGCATAAGAATGATGGAAACATGCCCAAAAAAAATTAGTTGAATCCAATATACCATTTGAAATATATGACTTAAAACAATTTGCTACAAGGTTGTCCCTGAAGTGCTATAGGATTGTCCCAGATTTGCTACACGACTGTGATTGATTCAAAAAGGAAGGACAATTCTTATTTTTTCCACTCAAGAACGATGGAGGGGGTTCACCATAGCCTCATCATTCATTTTCCACACCACCTGACCACTTCTCCACTCTGATTCCTACCCTTGTCCATCAAAAACACCACTTTTCACCCTTTTTTCCATATCTTCTACCATATAAAAATCCTTTGACCCTTGTCAACAAAATGCTCATAAATTATTAGTTTTTTTCAAGGCATCAACTAATTTGAAGAGCACTTGCATAATCAAGCTTCATTCAGTAAAATAATATATATATATATATATATATATATATATATATATATATATATATATATATATATACATATATATATATATATATACATATATATATATATATATATATATATATATATATATATATATATATATATATATATATATATATATACATATATACATATTTCTCAAGAAATTTCAAGGAGCAAGGGAGACAAAGAAATGACCTCTCATAAGACCCTCAAAAAAAACCTCACCTATTTCCATTGTTATAGGCCGTTTTTTCACATCTGGTAAATAGTCCTGTAAACTGGATCAATCTCCATCAGTGAACACATTTTCATCATCCCTACACAAAGCCCTAAGAATGAATCTTCCAAATCCTTGAGTTTTTGGGTCTCACTACTTCATTTTAGTGCTTTTAAGGCCCAACGCACCCTTCCCCTTTAGGGGCCTGCGTTCAGCAGCAGCTTTCTCAGTTCTGCACCAATGCTGATCGATAGGAGGTTATCCCTTGTTGGGGGTGCGCTAATTCTAGAAATTCAAGAAAATTAAAATGAATCTTGAAGATTCCTCTTCCAGAAGCTTCGAAGAGTTGTTTTAACCGTTTACCTTGGATAAGAAGTCAGAATCCTATCTAATCCTACCTTGGAGATTTCACTTCTTATCCCTTGAGCTTGTCCTCTAATCGCAAGTGGATCTCAAGCCTATATTGGTAAATGGATAAGAATTCCTAAACTACCATCCCTCTCCTAGAAATCTACAACCATCTACCACATCAAGGTTGGCTTTTGGAGACTAATCATACCCTCATGTTGCAACCTTGAATCTAAGAGAGTCATCATCTTCATGCATAGGGGTGACATTAAGGTGTTCTTTATGAAAAGGAAGGACAAGTCAACTTGGGGAGATCTCTACAAGCTCAACTACTATTCTTGGTTGTAAACTCTATCCTATTCATATTAATACAATGAGTACAATATTTTCCTATATGTGTTATGTTATGTTTACATTCATATATTTCAGTTACTTATTGATCCATTAAATAGAGTAATTGGATAATGCTACATAGGTTTCGTAGATCTTTGCCTTGTGTTGATTGTATGTGCATGTTCTAATTATAGAAATCGGAGCTGCGATTAGAGATTACAAACTAAGAGGAGAGAAAATCTTGCAACGGATTCCAAGTAAGCCTCTTTCCATTCTTCAATTTCTCTAAGGGAAACTTTATATTCTTTGTTTTTTGTTGCTCTAGACCAATCCACTATGTCTAAGGAAGATACTTATGTCTACAGTCGTGAATTTCGCATAAAGAATTGGCGAACATACTGGGGATTGTTTCATTCCCTTAGTGGTTTCCTTGTCCCTAGTACTTGTTTCAACTCTTAAACAGACCTTCATTGCCTTACTCAAATATGAATTGACTAGGGAAAATTTTAAGAAACCCCTTAAATTTATATGCATAACAAAAGGGTGAATCCCCATGGTATATATAAAAATGTATAGGCGATTTTTTCATTGATATAATAAACATATATATAATGTTTTGACAAATCTTTCACTAAATTATAAAATTTTGTTAAATCTTGGAAAATTTTTCACTAGACTATATGGTATTACAAATTCTTGGCTAATTTTCTTAAAAAATAGAAAACATTGTAAAATATTGGTGATTCATTGATAATGTATAAAAATATATATAATAATAAGAAAAATATTTAGTTAAATTATAATATACTAGTTTTCTATGTTTTGGAAAAGAAAAATCACAAGTAATGTTGCTCTAGGTTCTTATTATACACTATTGAAAATCTTTTTCATGTTTTACCACAAGGGTATTATCACATCCCAAGGGGAAACTAGTTGGAAAGGCACCCCCAAAGGCGTGTGATGTTGAACTAAAGAAATTATTTTGATCAAACTTGGTCTTGATGCATCTAGATAACTCAATCATATTTAATCTAATTCATATTCTGTAGGTTTCACATGAAAATAAGGTCTATCAATAGATATATCAAAACCATGAATATTTACATCAAATTGTTTCGTTTTCTCATACATCGCTTTTCTAAAAGGTAGATACTTCTCAAATTCCTAGAGTTCAAATAAACCAACAACTTTAAAATATGGTGCTTCCTCATCATATGTAGGTTTTTTACCTAATTTTTGGATCATAACTATTGTAGTAGTTGTTGCACTTTATTCTATAGTTGACAACTCTAATAATGTTGAATTGGTAAACAATTATTTGAAATCACACAAAATGAAAAATGAAAATGAATGGAAGATAAATATGTATTGAAACTTAATTTCCTACATGATGAAAAAAGAAAGAAGGTAATAACACAAACTCATTAAAATACTACAGTTGGTGAGTTAAAAAATATAACACAAATATAAACAATAGTCTTTGCATGTTCATTATTTGGAAAAATATGTCATAAAACAATCATCGTCAAGGAATTTTTCACTTCAAGAATGTTAGTGCACTAAACAGTCTATCGTTCTCACCTAATAACAAGTGATGCTTTTTTTTGTATTGGTATCAAAGTATAATTGCATTAGATGAATGCTAGTCTTATGATAATAGAACTCCTCCGTTGAACACATAGGATCCTAGTGCATAGAGCATTTTTCTCTTCAGTCAACTAAGCAGATCACATTTTCCTTTCTTAACAAACACTAAGTATTTTCAAAGAAAATATAAAATAAACATAGTAGATTATAAAAGGAGAAGATTCTTTTGTGACAACACAAAGTGAAAGGGAAAAACAATCCTTAAATAATCAAATATATAAATAAAATAATTTACCTTTTATGGCTCAAATTTCTCGTAATGTCTACATTATTATTTATATGATTTAAAGATCTTTTCCATTCCTTGGAACCCATTTTCTTATTTCATGGTTAACTCCTTTTTGTTACCTTTATATTCTCTCTTCATTACTAAACTCACTTCATATTTTATTTCTTTCTTTGTTCTTGATGATGGGTGGAGTGTCCACTCGAATATTGGATATTTCAAATATTGACACACAGTTTATTCCAAAACAAATATCAACAATGGTTGAAAATGTTGATGATGAAGTGGCCTATGATAGAAAACCTTGTGAAAAGGATAAAGATGATAGGATTATTGTCAATAGGTTGATTAAGGGATTGTGTGAGTTCCCACGAGACATCAACTGATCAATAATTTCGGGAATGTTGAAGGAAACTATCCAAGTATGGAAATTAATCATGCAAATATATATGACTTGAAATGATTGGACTAAGTATCCCTTTAGGCATACTTTATATATTCATTTATTTTTTTATGATGGAATGCATGTATGATAATGATTGATTCGAACTTAGATAGGAATTCAATAAATTACAGATATAACCATAAATACGAAGATGCAACAGAAATAACACTTCATTTCATTGATATCAGATATTGAAATATGCTTACAAACAGAATGGAAATAAACTTAGCTTGGGCGATGGTAGCTTATCTCTAAGAAGAGATGTGGCAGCTACATGCCTCTGAACTATGTTACAATGAGGCTCAGAGGCCTGTTTATTATTGATAATAATGGAAAATAATAAACATCCAAAAACCTAACCCTAGGAGATGAAGCACCAAAACTATGGGCCCCATTTAGGTAAATTGGTACATCGACTTCTTGAGGTCATAACTTTGGAATACAATCTCCGTTTGATGCACACAATACCTCGTTAGAAATTTCTATCTGAGGTCTACAAATTTCGAATGGAAAAAACCAGTCAGTCCCTCATATTTTCTCCGATTTTCCCAAAAATTTTGTTTAGGGCCTCAAAATGACTCTGAAAGTTTAGGACCCAAAAAAATGCCAAAAATAGTAAAATGTGCTACAATTAAGGAAATTGGAAATTGAAAGAGACAGTTGTGGGGTTCCAAGTGGAAAAGGTGGGTGGCCACCAACATCCACTTGGATCAATGATACCTAGGTGGGATATAATGAAGGAAGAGGCTTTTCAAACAGAAAGATTGTTATCCTTTTGATTCAACCATGAATTAGTATCTCATGATTAAGTCACATGACAATTAGTGAATGGGTAACATAATCATGTTATGAATTTGTATAACACATGAAAGTGAATGCAAATAGACTGATGCGTGAGACCATATTGTTGATAGATATGGAAGGATATAATACTTCACAAGTGTCCAATTGTCTCCTTGCTTATATTGGTGTTGTAGACTTTAACCTTCTTACAAATAGTGAGGAGCACCAATAAAGGAGAGGGTTCCTGAGGTAATATAGAGTAGAGAAGGGGAGTTCATTGTAGTATTCCTAAGGTATAGATGGGAGGTGACTAGATAATGTGTTGAGGTGTTGGCTATACCTTCAAACTAATGATGGTGCAATACATGGTATAGAAATGTAGTATTTTGATATCAATCGACAAAGATAGATTGAGTATATGTGATCATGAGTATTGGCACATTGGTTTAATGGAATAAATATTTAGTTTCATCTTCTAATGGTAGGTATGTTAAGTAACACATGTACATTAAATCATAGTTCCATTTCATTGAGTATGATTAACAACTAAAAATGATTGAATTATTAGTTTGTTAATATTATTTTGAGAACACCTAATGGATAGTAGTAAATATTGAAAGAAAGGATTATATGCATAGATACTCACTTTTATTTGGTTGATTGAAAAGTTTAGGTTGTAGGTAGAATGGTCTCAAATATGAAAATGAGTGTAAATTATTTTGTAAGAAATATTAGGTGCTACAACACACAAGAGCCAAACACTATGAGAAGGAATCTCATACTTCTAAATTATGATATTCTTTATGAATTAGACTTGGAATTTATAAGTTTTATTATTATTAATATATATATGGTAACTGTATGTGTATGATACATTGTACATGATGGCTATTGAAGATGGAAACCCTCAAAGAAAGGCGATTGTTAGGACAAAGGAACCCTGTGATTGCCACGCGTTATATACTACTAGTGGATGTCTAGTAGCAAGTTACTGCTCTCTTTACATGAGAAATCCATGATAATATGGATCACCTATGGGATTGTTTAGTAGAGAAGGGGACATCTAATCCTAGAGGGTGAGTGTATCAAGGAGGAGGAAACTTAAAATTTCTTGTGGGATGGTGGCTACAATCTTATGGGTAAGTCAGAAAGGATAATGAAATTAATTATTTCCTACGGAAGCCATTATATGGGATAGATGCATATCCATAGAGATAAGTATTAAATAAAAAATACATACATATATTTGAATATATGCTTACATCATGGAATTGAGAAATCTTGTGCATAAGATAAGTGTTTCTTGACAATATCTATAATATGTATGCTTACTTGATTACTAATGTAGGCATATGTCGGAATGTTGAAGTATGGTGGTATACCAAGATAGTGAATAGGATGGAACTACAAATACAACTGAAGAATGAGGAAAATAAGTGTTGTTAATGAGAAGTGAATATTTATGATTGTGTTATTCGAAGGGGGATATGATAGAATGTCCTAGTATTGAATCCCATTGATTAACTATACTTAATTATGATTAAATGTTTGATTTTGTTTAGCATGTATATTTTAATTACCATGGTTTATTTATGCCAAGAGGAAGAAATTTTATGGTAAATTGAATAATGTATGTATTATCTTTCTTTAATTTAATAAAATAATAGAGCTACCTGAGATAGGAGCACATAAAAAAGGGGTTATGTTAGCAAGAGATGGGAAAGGTGAGAGGGTACTAGTGAGTTCTATATGCCAAATAATCCTTAGTTTCCCATTTTTCCAAACTTTACTTTGTTTCCTTCATCACCATGTTCCTTACTAAAAATCTAGAAACCTTAACTACCCATCATGGAACGCATGTGGTGGTTGTGGAGATGTACACCTTCCACAATTATGAAATCAAGGAGATAAGTACCTTCATCATGGGAATTGTGAGAGGAGTAGTAAAACCTAGATTTTCTCACATTTTCTTTGAAAAAAATCATGTCCCCACAATAAGGGGGAAAATGAGGTCTTGTGGGGTGTTGGGGATGAGGTAATTTTTTTATTCATTCATTCATCATTATACCCCCCAAACATGTGGCTGATGGGGAGGGAACAAAATCATGATTGGATGTAGGAAATTGATTGTAGAGATGCAATGATTCATGTAGTCTTAGAGGCAAGTATGTGAATAGTTCTAGGGAGGAAGGAATGATTCATTATTGGACTAAGACAAGCAACATAGTACAATACAATGATCACCTAAATGACATAATTAATTTTGGTTCTAAGGTGAATGGTGGAGGCCATTTCACATTCACATGAATGGTGTGTGACCATTATGAACTCATGCAAAGAATATTGAAGAGAGATGCATGGGGCTAGACACAATAGAGAAGGAAAATTATATGGAAGAGAAGTAGGTTATAAGAGAGAAAGAAATAGAGGGAGAGATAAATTCATTCTCTCTTGGTTGATGCTAACATCCATGAAAGTAGTTTTAGAGGTATTGATTCATACTAGGAGGTTGATCAAGGAATGATAGAGACCATTTTGAATTCATGTGATGAGAACTACAAAAATATGTATAGATTATGAAAATAGATAAGGAAGAGATTCAAATGGTTAGAAGCTAATTCCTTGGAAAATAAGTGAATTCTAGAGAGGGAGAACATAGAGAGATTCAAAAATTGGGTTGGAAAGGGATCCAGGAAAGATATCAAGCTATGTGATGGAGAAGCCATGAATTCAATTGATTAATACAATGCACTTTGTTGGAGTATTTTAGTATTTGAATGTTGAACATTGCTATAGGTTTACTATTTCTTCATAATGGGAAATCAATGTTATATGTGCCAATGTAATTCTTGTAAATGGAATTTTATATGATCAACATTTTTACCAAGTATCATTATCTCTATTTATTTTTGGATGTGAGTGTGTGAGTAAACATCCATAACGTTATAGCTTGTGATGAACATGCTATGTGAATCGATATTATGGTTATAGGATACCATTAGGGAATAACGAACTGTGGATGGAACATATGCTTTCTTTGCTAATGTTATGCATGAAACTAGAGGTATATATTATGCCTCGTCTACTTAATCATACTCATTTAACTTGTAATTTTTTTTATTAAAATAAGAACTCACTTGTTATGCACCAAACTAGAGGTAAAACAAATATAGACCATTTTCAATATTTTTTTTATTAAAATTAATGTAACAAAAATTTAGATATAAAATATAATTGTGTAAGGGAAAATTCCAAAAGACATAGTTCCTCTACTATCCATGAAGATTTTGCTTTCTCCAGGTGATTCTTGAGAAGTTTAGATAAAAATCCATATGTACAATGCCTCATATTCTTATTGAGAGGCATCACGATGATTTTTTTGTTTGCATGTATGTTTTCATCCATGGGATATGAGGATCAACTCTTTAATTAGAAACTTAACTACAGTACTTGGAAGTAACAACAAATTTTTGCACACATGATGAAATCAATGTACACGTACATGTTTGTATTGCTTTAGATTGGATTTCAACATGCACACAGACCACCTATAATTTTTCATTGTTTAAATTATATTTTTGAATGTAAAAAATGAGTTCAATGTCTTCAAAAATTACTTGAGAACTTGGATTGTGTAAACTACATAGCTTAAACTTGCAATTCTAACACATATTTGCTTGATTTCAAACAAAATTGACCAAAAAATATTCTTAAAAAATGGCCACAATGAGACTACTTAAAATGTTTTAGCCATTAAAAAATATTTTTTTCAATTGCTTTATATAATGAATATATAGTTTTTTTAATCATATATAATATATACACATTTAAATATTTTATTTATGGAATATATTTTCCACATTAAAATAAGTTTTCTATTATTAATATATTTTTTAATACATTTCAATATTAATTAACCCTCCATATTAAAATATTTTATTTATTAGTCACATTGAATATTTTATTATTAATTATATATTTTTAAATGTTGCATTTTAATTTGATATTAATAATTAAATAAAATACATATCTCCTTGAACATTTTTACTTTTAGTTACTCCTCTTACAACATTGAAATATTTTATTATGATCAACATTAAAATAATTAGTCATTTACGCTCTCTCCATATACATATGCATGAAGTTGAGATTGAAATAAATTATTTGACATGGATATTTAAAAACATTATTTGAGTCATGTACTAAAATATTTATAAAACAAATTAAGTCCGGTACCGAAATATTTTTAGAAAGTATAAGAATTATACAATTTGTTGTATTCAAAAGTATAACATTTTTTATTACTTTTAGTTACTTTATTTCTCTATAAAATTGGTATAAGATGATGATAGTTCATACGAACATTGAAATATTTTATTTATGGTTGAGAGTAAGAGTATAATATATATATTCATTTTTTTATAACCCATGTTTTTTATTCACAGTGAAATTTTGACTAAAAAAATTGCACACAATAGATTTAATCCGTCTAGAAACTTAATATACAGGTAAAATTTTAGGGGCTAATATCTGCAAGTGGGCTAATTTTCCATGCTTTTTCCCAAAAAAAGATTTGTTAATTTCCATTTTTTATAAAAATGTTTGGCCCAAATTTTATAGTTTAAAATTATTTTACCTTAAAAATCTCTAAAATTTCATATAAAGACTATATAAAATTATTATAAATTTGAAATTTTTTACAGAAATACCACCAAACATTTTATAGATGGCATATCATGGACTAGTGAGATTTGCCAAGGTTTCTAAATGTTAAGATAAATTTCCATCCTTAAAATTTTCCCTTCTAATACACACACACACACCACCTGTACTTTTTCATTGTTTAAATTATATTTTTGAATGAATAAAAGATTCAATGTCTTCAAATTTTATAGTGAAAAAAATGACTAAAACATTTGCATAGAACATATTTAAACCCTCTAGAAACCTTATAGATTTGTAACTAATATAGATGAGAGAGATTTAACATTTTGAAGACATTACAAACTTAGACATGGTGTGTGTGTGTATATACACACACACACACCATGTCTATGTTTGTAATATCTTCAAAATGTTAAATCTCTCTCCTCTTCATGGCTACTATAGGATGTCAATAATTGTTGATGTCTATGGGCACCCAGTAAATGAAAATTGCACTGCTTCTATGCATATAAAATCACTGAAAATATCTCTTCCATCTTCATCTTCATAATGAAATTTATTTTAAGAAAATAGTTTCAAATTTACTATTCATTTTCTTCCATTTTCATTTTAATATAACTTTTTTTCATTTCAATATTGAAAGTTTTGCATTTTAATATAACTTTTTTTATTTCAATATTGTTTTGATAATGCATCTATTATCTAGTTATTTTTTTAATAAGATGTCTTCAGACATCCATTTTTTAATAGGGTGTCTTCGAACAAACATATTCTCGTGGAGTTTTTCAAACTGTCAGCACCTTGGTATTCAAATAGTAACTACTACTTTATCATTTCTTCATAGAAACATAATTTACATAGGGTGTACACTGAAGATAAAGGGGTAAGTAACCAAATAAACGATGGAATTTGGATTGTATTGATTTCGGAACGTAAGGTATTACTTTTTTGGAATAGAGATTTTTAAATTTTTCACAAAGGTTACTTAATGATGGGTGGAAGCTGAAAAGAAAGAATCAAAAATCAATTATTTTAACGAGATTGAAAATTCAAAAAAAATGTTATCTCAATAATATTTGAAAATGACAAGTATATATCATAAAATTAATAATTATAAATACCAAAAATTCATTATCGAAGGGAAAAGAGAAGGATTTTATGAGGTTCTCTAATGTGAAGAGATAATAAATGATACTTATCTTATTACTTTCCTATAAAAAAGGCGTTATGGTTCCCAAAAATGAAAAAAAAACTACAAAAAAGGGAGAGCTGCAAGAGGAATTGCAACGCAGAAAAAGACGCAGACTTACCTATACCATTGTGTGTTGATTCTTGACTTATTAATTCAAATTTCACTAATTTGTGAACAACCTTGTACCACTATTCTCAATCTTGACTTCTTAAGACAAATTCTACAACTTTGTGAACAACCCTTGTATATGATTAGGACTAAACAGAGGCAAACTTGGAAGATAGCAAGAATTATTCGATCTTTAAATAGACATGACAATAAGAGACTTGAATTTTTAAATAAAAATGAATTGCTCTTTTGTGACCATTTTTTCCAAAAACTGAGGGTCATTTTCTCCAAATTAATCTCAATACCTTGAAGTATTGGTGAATGAAAGAAATAAACCTTTTTTACACCCAATGGGAAGGGTGAAATAACTATTATAAATACATATCTTGAAAATTAAGGCAAAGGGAAGGTTGTAACTCCTAATTTCAAGGGCCAAATTTACATTTTTTACCATATCCCTTAAAATAATGTGGGCTAACCTCCATAACTAATTTTTTATCAAATAAATTTGAGCTGATTTGTAACAATGTACTATGATACAAAATATTCACCCAATAAATATTTAAAACCCTTTAATTTCGCCCAAGGGTGAAAATTCGCCCCTAAAATTTTCCATGGAATTGACCCTAGGAAACTTCAATGCAATGTACTAAAACACTGGACAAGAATCTACTTCATGCAATGTACTAAAACACTGGACAAGAATCTACTTCTACTTTCAACCAACAAAAGCCAATAGATCGATGAAAACAATATAAACAAGAAGAAGATGGATCAATGGCACATAACATAAGATGTATCTGGGGAAAGACACTGCTCAAAACCCCGCTATCAGTATTACATATATCATAAATATGAGTGAATATACAAAGCTTTTTCTCACTAGAAAAGTTCCGCACAAGTATGCTTTATTCTCTGAGCTCACAAGCTAGCATTTGGCCAACACTTAGCTAATTCTGAAGCTATTCAAGCCTCTAATCTCTTGCGTAATTACTAGGATGAATAGCTAGTATTTAAAGGGAATTCATGCTTCCAAAACAATGCAATCCAAACATAGGATCAATCTTTGATGCCTGCATGATATTTACACTCTAGTATAATATACAATTGATAGTACATTGTCCTTGCACTCTAGTCTCAACTGGGTCTTTCTCAGAATCGACATGCATGACTTTCTGATGAGCGAATATTTAGTTAACTAGAGTGACAGTTGTGGACGCAATAGTGCACCAATTGATTGTTAACTCTCTATTAATTCCACAAACAGTTTGGAACTAATTTAACTTAACTTAACTCAATAAACTAAGTGATCTAATTTCCAACTCAATTTAAACTCATATTGGACCCCTAAAACTTAGGGAGAACATATACATGACTATAAAAAGACTTCCAACTCAAAATTCCTAAGATAATTAAGTTAATTAAACTTAATTAACTATTTACAAATTGCTATGAGAATAGAATTCGATTTTAATTCTCATTTTAATTCAAAGAAAAATTAAACTAGAATTTCTTTTTTCCATTTCTCAACAATTGGAGATAAGATAAGGTTATAAAGTTTATCTATATGTAAATGTATTCTCATTATTTTGAATAATTGTGATTATGATAATAAGATTAAGAAAATTAATATGTTCAAAATGAAGATTAAATAAAGAAAGTTGATAGAAGGCTATGAGAATACTTTTTATATTAAAAAGTTGGATGACTTTAGTTTGTTTAAAATATATAATTCATATGGAAAATGTTAAAAAAGATACAAAAATTATTTAAAAATAAATAAATTCAATGGTCACATAACCATATCGATTTACAATAATTCAATTTGAAAATAAATTATTAAAAAATAATTCAAACCCCTAAGACTTTAATACAATAATACAATTAAAAAAAATTATATAAAAAATATCAAATAATTTTTTATCACTAATTTTGAATAAAATAAATATAACTAAATAAAATTTTATAGATATGATAATGATTTAAAATATTGAAATAAAATAGCTAAAAATAAATCAGTATCATTTATAATTATCTATTAACATTAATATCATATAATCATAAAATTAACTATAATCGATCAAAACTATAATTTTTATTATCTATTTTAAATCAAATATATGGTAAAATATATTAATTTTAATATTAATTTACTATTATACTACATTCACCATATAAAATAACTCTAATCAATATTAATTAAATATAATAGTTCTGCTGAATTATAATTTTAGAAAATATATTTATTTAATTATTAAAAAATATTTAGACATCTTCCCCGCACCTTGCAAACTCTTATCATGTTTCATGTATGATTCTTCCACATAATAAAAGGGAATTTTGGTCCAAAGTTCAAACCACCAACCTGGCCCGCAGACACATATATAAATGCATGACCATCAACAATAATATGCTAGTAATTCAAGGTGTTATGCTAAAAGTACATAAAATTTAGTTGGGTCTGTCTTATCAAATAGCTACAAAGAACAGTTAGATTTCCATGTGCGCTTTGAGAGCTTACCAGAGTGGAACTCTTATTTTATCGAGCACTCCTGTTGGTCTAACAAAGAGTCCCCCACTCTTGTCCAAGAATCCTTATTATTTATAATTTTTTAGCAACTCTATTAGCAAATGTTGTGGAAATAAAATGTTATATATTAACATATTTGAATTTTAAATTCCCTATTTACGTGTATCTCTTAAAAAAAAAGGCATACATTCTATTTAGAAATTATAATAATAAAGAATGATTCAAACTAATCTAATTACTAATTATTTTCATTAAAAAATAAATAAAAATATTTATAAAAATTACAATTTTATTAACTATGTAATTTCTAGTATATATTTGGTTAGGTTGTTCAACAACCCAACATGAACTGCCCATTATGATTTTTGCATACATTCGTGGAAGCTACAATATCTTTGTATGACATTGATGGGTAGAACACAACACCCAATCAGCACTGTGATAACCATCCATAGCCTCCACAGATATTCCTCATGGAATTCCCAAAGCCAACTTTTGAAAGGTTCCAGTGGTTCAATTGTTGTATAATGCTTCCACTATCTCCCAAAAGTCATAATCATTGTCATCTTACACTTTTAGCGAAGGAGGGGTGTGAGAGAGTTGTGATGTCTTCCTCCTGCAGGAGTCGAAAGAAGCATAAGATGTTGAATAAAATTAATCATTCTTCTCCCGATTCTAGTGGAGGGAATTGACAGGAGACAGAGTCCAAGGAGGGATGACTAGCTTGGGGGCTTTACTGACTCCCAATTTGGCATATTGGTCGACCACTTGGTTTCCCTCGACTCCCGAGTGTGCCTTCACCTTGTGCAACACAAATTTGGCTAACCATCCCTGATCCTCCTTGATCTCCCTAAAAATGGTGGCACCCAAGTTATTGTACACCTCGAGACCCTCCTTCCCATTGACGAGGTTCACCAGATGCACCAGAACAAAATCATAATCAGTGAAGATGTTGATGCGAGTGCAGGATTGGTGACATAATTTCAGATGCATGATGGCCTCCACAATGGCTTTAAGTTCAATTTGGGGACTATGTTTCTGTGTTGCTGGTAGGGGTAGTAATTTGCCAAAGTGATATTGAGTCCACTAGAATAAATGTCATATACCCCCTGCTGTGTTTCCTTATACAAACCCCCATCTGTGTATATGAAGTTGGGATCCTTCGAACTCACGAGTTCGCAACCACATCCATTTTGTCTACTCCCATACCTTACCAGTTTATCGCTTTTACAAATTTCCAGAAAACCCATTCTCTTTCTTATTCTCCTATACTTATATCCTCCTGCTTTATTCTCCCCGCCTCTAGTGTTCTGCTATATCATGCTACTGTGTGAAACCATTTATTTTTGACAAATGAGAGTTTATGCTACCAACAAGAATGAATAACCACTATTGATTAGCCATATTATATAAGGCATAAACTGACACATTGCAATGTGAACTTCATTGTTCAAGATTAAATACATTTCTATCATGGTTAAATAGATCTAAATATAGATAAAATGGACTTTGTAACTTCACTTTATTATTCTATAAATATAAATTTATTTTATTTTATTTTTAAATTTATTTAGTTATAATTAAAATTAAAATTTAATTGATTATACATTTATAATTTCCTTTGTATTTGTAGTTTAGCTCTACTGAAACATTAACTCAGGTACATGTAATTAACCCTTGCCTATTAGCTACTCCCTGAATCTCATTTACCTATGTAAGATGCAACTTTTGTGTTTTGAAGAGAAACACTAAGTAAGTATCTTACTTAGTATCTTGCATGCAGCTAAATAGTTAAGTATTTGCATTGATGGGTTTTTTTAATTTACTATGTTATTATTTTATAATAATAATAATATTTTCTAACTTCAAAATTTTCTATTTAAATTTACTTACAATCTTTTTGTTGTCTAGGGTTCCAATTGGATGGGTGCCATACATGTCCACTAGACCCTGATATTTTCCTGAGCCAATAGAGACATAGTTTTACATATTTTCCAGGGAAAAAAATATAAAAAATAATGAGTCTTAATATTATCAAACAACCCCTTCTTAAAGATTATAGGTCTTGATTATATATTTAGAGAGTATCCAATCAACTCTATGTGTGTATGTACTTTATAGAAAATGGATTTATCTAGCATATAGAAAAATATCTTCAAAAAATAATGATATAGTATGTTTTTTTGGAAAGATGATTTTTTTCATGTATTTTCATCCAAAATCATCATGTTTGTCACCTCATGCCCATATGCAAAACGAAAAATGCATCGTGCATGTAAGCTTCCCACTAGAAAAATATTAAATTCAAAAAATTATCTATGTGTTCCTAGCACTAAAAATGTATGCATATTTCTAGCATTAAAAATGTGTGAATGTTCCTCATACAAAAACCACATGTTCATTCTTTTAATGTGTGTTCCTAGTATGAAAAAAACACGCACATTCATAATAGTAGGAGTGTATGTGTAGTCATATAGATAGGGACTTTAATGCATGGGAAATAGTTGACATGGGGTTGGAGGGGAAGAAAAGGGAGAGAGAGATAAAGAGAGAGAGGAGGGTGGAGAATAATGAGTTGGTGAATGAGAGGAAAAGAGGGGATAAAGTGAGTGAGTGGGATTTGAAAAGTGAGAGAGATAAGGAAAGAGGCTAGGGGATGTAGAGGGCCTGAGAGATAATTGTTGAAGATATAGGGAGGAAGATAAATAAGAGGTTGGAGTGGGGTTTTGTGAAGGAGGGAATGAGTGGGAGAGAGATAGAGGAGAGATGGACAACAAAGAAATAGTGTGTGATTGATAGGAGAGTGAGATATTGTGTGACTAAGTGAGAGATGTGGGGGTAGAGAAAAAAAGGGAGAGAGTGGAGGATGGAGAGAG
Organism: Pinus tabuliformis; assembly: GCA_031772625.1. Taxonomy (NCBI): domain Eukaryota; kingdom Viridiplantae; phylum Streptophyta; class Pinopsida; order Pinales; family Pinaceae; genus Pinus; species Pinus tabuliformis. The sequence goes on from CM062816.1 coordinate 1,468,263,160, forward strand.
AGGAATAATGAGAGATAGAGAGATGACACAGGGGGTGAATAAGATAGGGGGAATGAGTGAGAGAGAGGGATCGAGAATTAGAAATAGAGGGAGATAAATAAATAGTTTGAGAGATAAAGAGAGAGAGTTAGAGGGGGCAGAGATAGGGATGGGGAGAGGTAAGATAATGATAGAGAGGGGGAGGTGGGATGGAGATAGAGATAGAGCTAGAGGAGGGAGAAAAATAGAAGGGGGAGAGAGAGAGATTAATGGGGAGATTGAGACAAATCTAGGGGAGATAGAGAAAGAGGGGCGATAGAGAGAAGAATATATATATATATATATATATATAGAGAGAGAGAGAGAGAGAGAGAGAGAGAGAGAGAGAGAGAGAGAGAGAGATAGGAAACTCATGAGCCATTTCCTCTACAATATCTTTGATGCCTAGAGTTTTGATTGACACTTTTATTTAGGTATTGTACTTGTTTGGTACACGCTGGTTTATGGCAGACTATTAAATTACACAAACAAAAGAGTTTAACATCTATGAACACTAGAAAATAGAGACATATAGTTTTACATATTTTCAACCAAAAATGAATGAACATAAGGATTACAAAAATTATATTATTATAAAGATAAAACATTTATTATAATTTGTTTTTAATTATATAATATTTTTTTAAATGTATATGAATTTTAATGAATTCGTTTTAAAAGATATGTAAAGAGTAGGAAAGATGAGCTGGCATGAGTTAAATGATGTGATGATTGTTAGTTTAAAAATAACAATAAGACATCATATTTCTTAATTTATTTTTATTTTAATATAATATTATGCTATTGACAAAATATAAATAAAATTTTCAAAATTATTTGAATATTTAAAATAAATAAAATTTTAACAACTTCACTATATTACTTTATAAATATCAATTTATTCTTATCTTTAGATTTATTAGTCCCTACCCGTTTGGGCTAGGGACTATAGTAATCGTTTTTAGTCTGGTTATTAGTTGCACAAATATAGCAATACAAATTTCTTCATTTTAACCAAGATTTTGTTTCAATTTTTCTCTCTTGTCCAATAAAAAAATGGGAATCTTATTTGGCCTCATATCTAGGCAATACTTAGTATAAACTTGAGCAAATCGATCGTTTTTATACTCAGATGTATTAATGCTAGAATTAATCCTTGAAAATTTAATGCTAATATTCCATAATGCATAATAAGCTTCATTTTCATTGCTTTTGGATATTGAGCTATCAAGAAAAACTTCATTAAGTGTCAAATGCATCTTTCTCTTAGCTCTTGAGTTGTCAAGAGCATAGAATATAAATTTCACACACCTATTCCTCATGGTTGTAGACACTTATTCCTCAAGAAAGATGCAATGGCCCCTTCAAGGGCTCCCGGTCTTGGTATTGCAGTAGGTGCACTTATTCCTTAGGCAACACTTATTCCTCAAGCTCATGGTTGTATAGGAAACACTTATTCCTCAAGCTCATGGTTGTACAGACTTATTCCTCAGGCGAGCTGCAATGACCCCTTGAAGGGCTCTTGGTATTGGCATTGCAGTAGATGCACGTATTCCTAAAGCTAGCTGCAATGGAGCCTTGGAGGGATCTCGACGTTGTTGATTTGCTTACTTGCAAGATGGTAAGAGTATGCCAACAATAATTTTCATTTATTTTCCTGCAATAGCTCTAGACTCTTTGTGATTCTCTTCACATGTGAAACAAAATTATTCTTACCCTTTGATAAAAAGGGTTTTGTCAACTTCCAAACACATTCACTTCCTCGTCAAAGGCTGTGAAGACAAAAGAGAACATAGATAGGGAGTCAGAAGGGAGGATTAGTTGACTTACTCGGTGGATTCCCCTTCATTGGTCGGTGCTCATCTTATCTCAATGCTACTGACATCCCATAACTCTGTGTTACTCATACCTATGTCTGTTATTCTTTCTTGCATTCATTTGCAAAGAAGAGTAGAGATACCAAGGCAGGACTTATTCCTCCAATGGCTCCCTCAATCTCTCGCATGTCAGTGATACTTTTAAGCCACTATTTACAATTCGACTCCCATCAACCTTACTAACCCTAGGGAATGGTCATATTGGATTCAACCCAGATTTTCTCTACTCACAATTTGGCTTCCATCAATCTTTCAATGGATGATGTGCTTCAAAATTAGGGCTCAGACTCTCTTTTTCATATCCCAATCACCCCGAAGTAAGCTAGGTGCCCAGATATCAAAGTGATGGAGGCCTAGAAGCTGGTTCTATATTTTTTAAAGATTTTCCTTGATGCCTCTATTTCTATTGCCAATGCTGGATCAATTGTCCTTCTAACTTAGCTTGTTAAACAAGGTGGTGGTACCCTCATCTCTATCTTTGATGGTGAAGTAGGGTTCTATTTGTATTGCTAGTTTTGGATCAATAGATTATGGAACTTATGGCGAATTGTGAGGTACTGATAAAGCTTGAAAAATTCTGGGTTGGATTTAGAACTCAATCCAATACATATGTTTCACTATTTTTTTCATATAAATATCTCTAACACCCTAACCACAGGTGCACCCACTCTCTATAATCGTTCAAGACTCCACTAATGAATAAGAATTAAAACAAGCAAGATCTGTCAAGATGCATGCCCACATACTGCCATCATTGCCAACTTATGGTGCTTTGTTATCATCAAGTGTCTATCTAGTTGTTGAAGCTTGCCTGGGATGCAATTGTCACTTTTATGGATGGCCAACACATGTGCTACACACAAGACATAACAAGTAATGAATATCATCTCCGTGTTTAAATGCCTATTAAATTTAAATCTTGTATATAATACACTTATAGTAGTATTGTATATCATGTTATTTTAAGTGTCTCCAAGAACTTTCATGATCTAGGTTACGTGGCACCAGAGGTGGATGACAAACATGATTTTATATATTTTTCAAACAGATTTTGTTGGTTTTTTTGTGGAAAACATTATTTCTAAGAACTTCCATGATCTAGATCAATTCTTATGGTATAACATTGGCTAGGTTCAAGTAGCTGCTAATATTTTGTTTTGCATTGGCAAACAATTGATTCATCAATCATGCATCCTTTATTGTTATACTAATGCTCATATTGCAAGCATTGATGTTTCAAAGCTCATTTTATCACACTGCGAAGCTGCTTATGCTTTGAAACTGGTATCTTTGCTGATTAGATAAATGTTGATGTTAATGTTGAGATATCTACCACCATGATAAAGAGCAGGTTTACTGAAATAACATAAATTCCTCACTTATTGGTAGGAAAAAAGTGATCTTAGTCATTTAAAGAACAATGTCTGATACATGTAGTGTGTTTGTACTTGCCTAGCTCCTACAGGTTGTAAGTACTCTTCACACATTTTCCCACTATTCATACAACAATAATAAATCCTTCTTGAAAAAGTGTTAAGATTGCATATTCTGTTGCAAGAAATGTTCAAAGATTTTGGAGAGCTTATTTCTCACATTACTGAGTTTGATTCACTCTCTGCAACCAAATGATGGTGCAACAATACTTCTAGTTTGTGAGTGTGAGGCCAACGTACTTGGCCTTACCTAACATAACCAAGGTCATGGCTTTCAATATTCCAAAATTAGAGGCATGTCCTTATGTTGAATATTTGTCAGGAAATGAACTCTTATTCATTGCAAAAATAGATTGGCATCATAGTAATTTATTCTGTCAGGAAACTGTGTTTTGTGATTTGTAAACATGGTTACAACACTATGAAAATTGTATGAGATTTATTTTTGGGTTCCTTGGTTAATTACTAGATTGATGAGATCACTGATATTCCTTTCCTCTATTAAATAATGTGCAAACCACATACTACAAGCATAGAATATTTTTTTGTGTGTTTTAGTTTTCTCTGATCTTTTTGGTTGATCTAAGCTATTAAAACACATAAGACATTATTTGTAATCTTAGCTACAACCATATGCTCCAGGCATTTGTCATTGGATTGAACCTGTAGCACTAAGTGAATAGGTAGAAGAATGGGCATGTGACAATGCCCTATCCAAGATTACCCTTATTCCTTTCCAATTTGACTAATTCGTTGGTGGATGTCATGAATGTCCAATTAAGTCCCCCACATCTTATCATTATTGTGATTGTTGAGTTTAATTAATAGGAATTCTATTCCTTGAACTACAGTTCACACTTCCCTTTGTTCATTTGTAGTGTGATGGCATAGCGCAAAAATTGCATTGATTTCTTGTGTGATGGCATAGCACAGAAACTACAGTGAGACCAAATGTGGGAAAGAAAAACAAAGCAGTGTTGTGACTACACATGCATTCAAAACAACATGGTATATTGTTTTTTGTCATTCTCGCTGCTTGAATATCAAAGGAGAGAAAGTTGTTTTAGGAGTAGAGTGTATGCACAGTCATATTTCAGGATATGATACTTAGCTGAAAGAGAGGTCCATTCATTTGATTTGTTTCTTGTTTTATGTTTGGTGTGTGTGTATTTGAATGAAGTGAACTAGATTTTCACAAAAATGATATTTTGGACCTCATGGACTATGGTGAGGAGATCCCTAGTCCAAATTCCATTTTCAAATAAGCAAAAATATCTTTTAGAAATTTGGCACAACACTAGGCATTTGAAGGTTGTCTATATGACTGAGCCATTGGAGGATAGGCCTGAACCCGTAGGCACCTAGTCGTTGAGCCGTGCAATGAACAATTTTCCTTATTTTTTATTCCACTCTTGATCTCCTTTCGAGATGTCCTGAAACTAAAACAATAATCAATTAGTGTCAATCCTAAGACATCTTTCCAACCTAAAAAAGACAATTTGATAATATTCATAGAAAATCATGATTTCAATTGATAAAATAAGCTTCAAGAGAGAACGTTGACTCTTAGCATGTTCACTCTTAGCATGTG